>JAQFYB010002372.1:0-24990 GCA_034694085.1 Pogonognathellus longicornis
AAAAGTCGAACCTTGTCTTTGTCATATTATCTGTTGAATTACATCAAAATTTTGCAATATCCTGCTATTGTGTGTTGATGCGTTAAACCAAAGTATTACCAAAACAATAATGAAAAATATTTTCAAAAATGCAACAACTGTCATACATGTTGGATTTTAATTGCTAGTATATATACAAATTATTTATTTAGTACGCTATCCGGTCTCCGATACTTACTTATATCCGTTTTGATGGTTTATTATTAGGTAGGTATTGATAATTTTGGGAATACGTTTTTTTCTTGTTAAACAGTCGAATAAATCGCTCACATCAACTCAGTACAAATGGATTGTAATTTATAAGGAACGTAACATCAAAGACAAGTCTATTAATTCCTTCCCAAATCTAACAAGCTTATTGAAACAAACTTTACTAACTGCGAGCTTTAGAATTGTAAATCCTATCAATATAAAATTGTCGGGCAATGAAGCGAATTCCGAAAATGTTAACAGCATACAGGCATACAAGTAAATTACCAGTTTTTTTATTTCGTCTCAAGTACAAATTAAGTAAGCTTAATTAACATGGACCAAAATCTTACTATATTTCACTTTAGAATGGATTTCGCTGCTGGAACCCAAACGAATATTATTTTTGGGAGTGATTCATATCATATCATGCCGTCAGAGATGACTCTAAATGGATCTGAACTATTTGTTGCTGGTGTGGTAATGGAATTTTTATTAACGCTATTTTATAAACCAGCAATTATTTTGCATACTCACTGTTTGTGTTTGCACTTAAAATTGTTGTCAATTAATGGGCGAAATATTTTGGATTGTTTTCTGATTTTAGTCGGATGAAGAATATGACTTTGACACGAAAATAGTAACCGATTCCCAAAATCGAATCAGCTTTGAAAGTGGTTTTGCAGTGGAAATTTTACATGCGTTGCGAGATTTTCTAAACTTTTCGTAAAGGATTAAGCAAATATCTATTTTGTATTGTTCTATATACCTATTATTATTTTAATACAGTTTTTCATTTTTAGCATTTCGTTTACTTGTTTGTATTTCTGAGATATAAACTTTATGTACAATAGGATAAAATTGTGTTAATATTTTAATTCGAGTATAAATAACGTAAAAAATTTAAATTCGTATGCATTTTCAGCATATCTGTCGTAAATACGACGGATTGGGGATCCATAAATGAGAAAACGGGAGAGTGGCAAGGAATGGTAGCAGCAGTCGTAAAAGGTGAAGCTGATTTGGGAATAAGTTCTTCTGCAAATAATCGTCGAAGATCAGAAGTTGTAGACTACAATATTCCTACCCACATCAATACGTACGTCATACCATAATGATTGTATTTGACCAAATAGCACTAAAGGCAACAAGTTATTCAGGTCAGCACAATTTCAGGTGTTAGAATTTTTCCAACAAAAACAGATTTGCAAGAAAACAAAGGGCGGTATCGGATAAGGGGAGATTAGCATGGCTGGATAGCCCTTACAATTCTACACAACTTTCATGTATATGTCCCTATGTCCAAAATGCAACCCTTGGCTCCCAGGAGCGATAAACGGAATCCTTATACATTGAAGGAGTAGGGAAAGTTGTAACTTTCAAAATTCGAATTCGAGGTGACGGCGGGGGTTTGGGGCAATTATTAAGATATCATCTGAAAGAGGGGATGTGGGAGAAGTTTTGGAGAAAAAATTGGGAGAGCTTTTTTCTTAATTTCGAGAAAATAGCAAGAAAACAATATTACAAGAAAAGTAGTAAAACAAAATTGCAAGAAATCAAAATTGAGAGAGAACAAAATTGCAAGAATATTCAATTTTACTGCTAACTTTTAATAAAATCTTGTGGATTGTTAATTTTTACTACAGATTTAATTATATAGTGCTTCATTGCTAGAAATGTTTAAAACATAATCACCTATGCATTGACTAAGACATTGATATATAATATTTTTACCACATAATAATTCATACAGAGAGCACAGTGCTACATACATTAGTTTAGTACCAATAATATGCATTACTTACCTTACAATTCGTTGTCCTGTACAACCACAACCAAATATATACCTACCTAATATGTATTGTTTATGCAGAGTCACAGCATTCTTCAAGAAGTCTACTGGACTTTCAATGAATCCGTTATTGCTGCCTTTTCAATTGTCATTATGGGCTTCAATTGTTGTGTGGATGTGTATTAGTAAATTCATGTACATCCTTATTCAAAAAATCATTTTTCATTTATTAACCCATAAAGAGGGCGACAGCTTTGTAAGTGAGCAAATTATTCCTTGGATCGTTGCTCCTATCACAGCTAGGGGTAAGTTTTTTTTATATTAAAAATAATATCTAAGATAAAAACGATTGTTCATATTAGTTCTCCTTCTCCCTACTTTAATGGTCAAACATAACTAAGATTTCTTCACTGAATTGATCAGATAAAAAAACTCTGTATTAATGATCTCACTTCTCACATAGTCACATAAGAGCATCTAAATGTGACTAGAAAATGCACATGAGAAATTATTTTTCAACATTGCTGGTAATTTATTTTGATTTTTAAGGACACCCCGACCCTCCTTCTGTTCTTCCACTTCGGGCTCTATATTTCAGCGAATTAATTGTAGCAGTTATTCTCAATGCAGCTTTTTCTGGAACTCTAATTTCTTATTTGTCAATGGACTACAACCCAATCCGGACAGTTGCAGATATTGTTAAATCTGACTTTAAAATTGAAACGTTTAATTATCAAATAACTAATCAAAATTTAAAGGTAGATTTTACCATTATGTAAAAGCAGTCAATTTTACAACATGGATTTATGTGCATAGAAATGTTTAATTTATAGGAATCCCAGGATCCTTATACACAAAGTCTTTATTGGAAAAGTCAGATGTATAACCGTCCTAACAAAGACACCGTAAGTCCTATACAAGAAATCATGAAGGGGAAATTTGTTTATGTAGTCGACCATTTGGGAGGATACGGGGAAATAATACAACGATACGATCCAATTGAAGCATGCAATATTCAGGGAATTCCAATAATGGACCAGCATGTGAAACAAGGTTCATTTGTAAAAAGAGGAGCTCAATTAAGAAAAATAATCGATTATGGGTTAAATTAATTATCATTTTTTGCACAAAACAACATTCTTCTTAAAATCTCATGTATTTCTTTAAGCTTAAAAACGGTTGTTTGCTAATAATGACTTTTCTTGTAGTTTGTTAAAGATAATGGAGTCGGGATTAAATGGAGTATTCAAAAGCAGATATTTGTTTCGTGCTCCATTATGCGATGCCCATTCAAAATTCGTCGGAGCGGATATGGTGGATCTGCAACTAGCATTTTTATTGCTTCTTGGTGGCTACGTATTATCATTTACGATTTGTTTGCTAGAAATTGTTTGGATAAAACTTTTTCCTTCTTTATGGAATTTTGCATAATGAAATGAAAGCTATGTGTACTTTTCATTAATTGCTTTGTTACTAAAATTATTGATTACGTATGCATACACAAGAAATAAATTTTATTTGAACCGAAGGTTAGTAATTAGACTAATAGCATAGCTATGAAATTTAAATCTGAATAATTGCACAAGGGTAATCTAGATTCACATAAATCACCCACTTTTTTCAGAGATACGGATGAATGCTTCCACGAGCTTCGTTTCCAATAAACTGTGTTTGTTTAAAGAATGATGAATTGGCAGTTTCATTGTGTGGTGAAGGAAATGCCAATGTCAATGTGCGACTTCTGTATTTATTATCTGTATCAAGCACACGTACAAATTTTTCTAGTGATATTAATAATAAATGATAGCTCTGGTATTTGGCATGTGAGAACCAGAGAACAAAGTTTAGTTACTGTTAAGGTTATCAAGGGCAACTCAAGGCACTATAGGTAGGTTAAAATACCGGATTTGTATAATTGGGGAAAAATGGTACATATAACACTATTAGTCTTTCGAAGAATATCAAGCAGATAATTAAACAATCTATTTGTCTATCCTTTTGTAGTCAATTATTTACTCTATTGTTACAGTTAAGTAAATTAATGTAATAAATACAGCGATAAGAAGATGTTGAGTTGGAAGATAATAAAATAGTGCTCGACAATGGTCACGTACGCCTCATATACATAGCATTACGTTGCTTTGTTCAATTCAGTTCGATAACCATTCAATCCAACCCCTTAATCGTTTGTTTCTGACTACCGTTATAATGTACTGTACAATGAGTGGGTGGAACTTTTACTATAAATATGAGATTGACCATTAATTTTACTTTCTTTATACTTTGTACTTATTTCTGTTATTAGTAGATTAGTAGACATTATTGTAATAAAACTGTAGGTATAGTCTGATATAAATGATAAATAGTTACAATTGTTGTCTCATTATGTTGAAGGGGGTATAAGAGTAATAACGGAGTACACAAATACATAAAATACTTTACTTATGTTTATGTTGGGTATTTCTGTGATTGTGGAAAGTTGAATTTACATGAGACACACTTTGCTTTAATTGTAGTATTTCAGTAGGATCTGATCGGTTACTGAGAGTCTTTCAATTTAATTTGACTCGGTAACATATCAGTATAGTGAATAATTTAGAGTATAATAATGTTCAAGGAAATTGTTCTCATAGCTTTAGCTTGTGTATGCTATACACAAGCAGGCACTGTGGAAATTGGAATTGTTCATTATAACGATATCTATGGCCAACTTCAAAAATTTAAGGTAAAATAATGTAAATTCTCATAAAAGGATTCGAATAAAAATTGCATTGTATATTTATGAAGCTTTATTCACACAATTACTAATAATGAACGTTTTTGGTAAAATAGAGTGGAATAAAGCCTCCTGTTGCATGTGGAAAGAATGAGCAGAAATGCAGTGGAGGACTTGCGGAATTGATGGGTCATATTAAGAAAATTGAAGAACAGGATTTCAATCAGATACAACCTGACTCTAAATTAAGATTCGCTGCAGGGAATTTAATTTCTGGGGAAAATGGGTGGATTAGACTTTTAGACGATGGATACAGGTCGGACGGATGGAAGCAATATGGGGAAATGCTTGCAGCAGATGCATACTACAATTTCCCTAATTACTACAGTCCCAATGCAACAGTGAGTACCTACGAAAGATTTATATGAAGGGGAATTATTTTTTTGGTAAACCAATGGATCTTTAAATTGTAAGTCTTAACTGTGTGTTTTTGTAGGCTTTAGGACCGCGTGACTTCGATGGTGGGCTAGAAAAGGTCAATAATTACGTTACTGCTATGAAAGGTATTAAACCAGTTGTGTCGAATATGGATTGTCGATTAATCCGATCGTCTGATGACTCTGATGTAAATGTTACACATGAACAAAGTTTTTGCTCAAATTCATCTCAAATGTATCAAATTATTCCCACCGCCTCAATCAGAATAGGAGTTGTTGGATATGTGGATCCAGTTGTATATGTATGTCTGACTAAAAATAATATCAATAATTGAATTAATAAGAACAAAGTCAAAAATCATGATGTAAATTTTAATTTTCCTATTTTTAGCATCAATCCGAGCCGGGTAAACTTGCATTTCAAGATACAGTGACATCACTCAAGCAGACTGTTAGCAATCTTCTGTCACAAAATAATGATGTGAAAGCAGTATTTGCAATTGGAACCGGGTCTCTTGCAATGGCAAAATCTATAATTGACGAAATTCCTCAAATTAAATTGGTTGTTTACGGGGGAGGAAAAAATTCTGACATTTCAGGTAAAAAATCAAAGTCTGAACTTGAAAATTAAATATCATTTCATGTACATATTTCTAAATATTGCTAAATATTCTCTACAACAAATAGATGAGGATTATCCCTTAAAATACAAATCTAGCTACATTGTCACGGCTCATAAATATGGAGAAACGCTTGGAAAGCTCATGCTTAAAATTGATGACGCGACTGGTAACATATTGAGTGTAGATGGATCCGAACGAGTTAAAAATGACTACTCAAATCCTATTGGTAATTAATATTAATAGAAAGTACATCTATAATGGGATTATGCTATAGTTTCATGTAATGAAGAATCCAATGAATTGTAGAGATCAACAGTTCTGTAGAATCCAAAGTTACCAGAATGGCAGAAACTGTTGGATCTGAAAAGTTCACTAAGGTATTACTATTATGAGTTTCTCTAAAGATTTATATAGCAAAGTATACAAAATTTTAACTTTCATAAGATCTTTACTAAAAAGAATATGATCTTTTAGGCGATTGGAGGAACTAAAGTAAAATTAGAAGGATCGGTCTCAGAATGTTGGAAGAAAGAATGTGCTCTGGGAGATCTTATTACTGACGCAATGGTGCATTGCACTTTTAATAAACCAGAATTTGACTCTCCAGCAGAATTAATTTCCTTGTGGCACAGTAGTGGTATCTCTGGCAGCATTAAATCTTCTGACAGTAAGATATAGATCTTTTACTTGTATAACTACTAACTACTATTGCTTAGTTTTTGTTTGTGAACAATGTGTTTATAAAAAAATGTATTTTATGTTAATTTTAAAGGTGAAATAAATATCCTGGACGTGCACAAATGGATGGCATACAATAACATGGCCACAGTTGTTTCAATGAAAGGGAATATATTGAGACAAATGTTTACAGCCAGTGCCCAATCTCTTACAGTAGAGTCACAAGCACCAAACTGGGGACAGTTCTTACAAGTCTCAAGTAATAAAATTAATACCACAAGAACTTCATTATAGTAAAATGGGTCAAGTGTATAGAATTCCAGAATAAATGTATTTTTGGGATTCAGGTGGGGTTGAAGTAACTTATGATATTCTCAACCGCACAACAGTCCAGTCCGAAGTAAGAATTGCTAAATTGAACAATGAAGGACAATTACTGTTTCAAGAATTGGACGATAAACAAGTCTATTGGGTTGTGCTACCTTCTTTCTTATACAATGGAAGAAATGCCTACCATTTTCTTCCAAAAAGTTTTGAACTCATTGGAAATTCTAATGCTGACAAGGTTGATATCGGTAGGTATTCCTTATGATTATCAAAGTTTTTTCTTTGCTCCGTGTTTCTTTTCAAGTATTATACTCATTTAAATTTCCCTTTCGTAGATATGGATTATAAATGCATGGAGAATTACGTCAAAGCTATGGGAATGATTCGATTAGGATATGAGCAACGTATATTTGTTAATGATCCGAATGAAATCACAACCACTACAACAAATAAACCGAATTCTTCTTCCTCTACAACTGTCAATACCTCTCCCACTACAACGACAACTCATTCTCCTATTCTACCACCCATAAAATATCAAGAAGACTCTTTCAGCAAGGTGGAAGTCGCAACCATATCGTCTGCATGTAAGATTAATAAAAATGATCTTTTTTAGACTTGACTTTCCTATTCAGCTATTCTTAACGCAAACTTTTACTATTGCTTGTTTAACAGCAACCTTGCTGGTAGTGGCAGTGCTGATTGGGGCTTTGTTTGTATTTATGAGACATCGCCGTCCTAGAATACAACACAAGAAATTTGAATCGAAGTTTGATTCTTTTAGTTCGACCGGTTCAGCCTAATTAAATTTTTGAATCATTATTACAATTAATTGTACAAGAAAATCACTGATTTTAATAAATAATAAATTTCGTTCTTGCATACACATTCCTACTAAAAAAAGATTGTCAAAATATTCATTATTTCATCCTGAGCAATAAGCATCCTTATAACTCATACATAAAACGACATAGGTCAGCAGATGTACGATCTAGAATTCAAATATTATGCATTAGGAATCGTATTCATACTTATTGTCAAACATTAAGTTTCACACTTCATAATGAAAGCGTTTTATTACTAAAATCTATTTCTAATCTTCTAGTTCATGTTTCTTAAGGTCAGGGGCAGCGCAGTAAATTTGCAGGGTCAATTGTATTGAACTGAAAATAAAAATCATGTTTAAATAAACATTTAACGTACTGTTGGTATTTGAAAGATAAGATCAAGTGTTTTTGAATGTCAGATTATGATTTTATATATATGTTCTCAATGGGCGTTTGCAAGTAGTAATTTTTTTGTCACGTACACCTGTACGATCGAAGTTCATGCACATATTTCCCATACAATAAATAAATCCATTGTGTATTTAAGAAATATAACAGTAATAACACTGTCAAGTTCTGATACGAGGATGAGATAATTATAAAAATCACAGCAATGCTATGCCCAATGTACATACGTTCCAGACATTTTCAATTGTTCATGTCCGTGATCACGTACTAATGATAATGTTGATGGTGATGCGGAATACAGATATATATTAATATTACTATTATTAATGTTATTACTTACTCTACAGATGCTCTTGTAGGTTTCAACCACTTGCTATTCACCCTTTAGAGCTTGAATAGGGAAGAAGTAAAGCTCTAGCAACTTTCACTTTGGGTATCTGACTTAACATTGTGTTAATATTAGAACCATGTTGAAATTAATTGCCTTAGTATTTGGTGTGGTGGCTTTAACTTCTTTTGCTGAATCTGAGAAGTTGAGTGTTGGAATAGTTCACTACAATGATATCTACGGACAACTTTTTCCATTTCGGGTAATTTACAAAATCCAGAATAATTGCATGTAGTTCTATTTAATTAATGGACTGCATTCATTATTATCATCACAATCATAGGCGTAGCCAGATTTGGTTTCGGAGAAGGCAAATTTGGCTATTTTTGGTACTTTTTTGGCAAAATAACCTATTTTTCCAGATTTCGGAAAGGGGGCAATTGCCCCTTGCCCTCCCGGCTACGCCAGTGATCACAATACATTTTTTCTTAATATTCGTAATGTTTTCATATTTCATATTATGTGTAGAAAGATTCGAATCCTCCTATTACCTGTACAAATGAAGACACGAATTGCGTTGGTGGTGTAATGCAAATCGGTGGACATATTAAGACTATTAGACAAGGTTTCATGGCAGAAAATATCGACTCAGAATTCGTTATTGCCACAGGAAATTTAATATCTGGAATTAACGGATGGTTGCCCTTCCTAAATGAAGACCTTTCATCCTACAGTCCGAATTTATATACATGGAAGAATTATGGAAAACTCATAAGAAATCGAGTTTTTTCATTTTCATACGATAATTACTACATGCCAAATTTTACGGTTCGATTTAGTATTCAAAATATTCAAACTACCTGTACAAATGTAACTAAAAATGAGGTTGAAATTTAAACTATAGACTTGTAAAATATTCAGGCTCTCGGAGCTCGGGAATTTGATGGCGGATTAACAACTCTGAATACCTACTTAACAGGAGGTTCCGCGTCTGTAGAAGACACAACACGCCCATTAGTTTCCAACATAAATTGCCAAAATGTACAAACATTTGCAGAAACAAAATTTTGTGGGTTCGTTGATTCATTTAAAATTCTTAGTGTTGGAGCTTCAAACTACAAAATTGGATTAATTGGATTTTTAGATCCTAGAGTTGTCGTAAGTAATCCGGCAGATCCTTTCAAAGAATTTCGAATAGATGTTATCAGAAATTAAATCTAAAATTTCTTAATCTAAACAGCATTCATCGGATCCTGGAAAGTTAGACATCCAAGACGCAGTGACGGCAGTAAAGAACATTGTTGATGAAGACATGAAGAGTGTGGATACTGTAATTGCATTCGGATCTGGTACATTGGAGTTGGCTATAACGATCGCAGAAGCTATCCCAAAAGTGAAACTAGTGGTGTACGGAGATGAAAATGAAGTAGCACCACAACCACGTAAATGATATTAAATGAAACAAAATGTCTATTCATTGGCGGATCTAGCACTAGGTTTTACAGGTCCAAACCCCCCCCCCCCATATTCTCATCCCTTCCCCGAATTCGATTTCTGTATGTAGCCTCGCAAGAAATAACTAGAAATTATTCGATGTGATTACTCATGTGAATGAACCCCCCCCCCTCCTTGAAAAATCCTAGATCCGCCACAATGTCTATTAGCAGAAACATCCAAATTGGGACATTTATGTTAATTTCATATACAAAGTCTAAATTGTAATTTTTCAGAATACCCTTTCCAACATAATGGTAAATACTTTGTAACTGCTGGAAAATATGGATCAACAATTGGAAAATTAGTTATGGAAGTGGACACAGCTACTCATGGCATCTCTGTGAAAACTGCAGACTCGAAATTAGTCACTGTGGATAACTCCGTTGAAGAAGGTCATTATTATTAGTACTCATAAATGTTTCCTTAAAATTATATGATTTTTAAACAAATTTGTTAAATTCTTGTAAATAGATGATTATTTGGACGATGAAATCAGCGATAGTTATGGTGGTTATCTATACAAATTGAGGGATAATAAGGTAATGTCATACATTAAACTAGAAAAATAACGTCCATTACGGAAATCAATTATTTATTGTCCTGATTTTATTTCTCATTTCATTAAAGCCAATTGCAACTGCTAAAGTAAGCATTGATGGCAAAAAAGAGAATTGTTGGAAAGCAGAATGCACATTAGGAAGCTTGGTTGCTGATGCCATGGTTCACTGTGCATATCAAGATAAAACACTGAATCTACCTGTTGATGTAATTGCACTATGGCACTCCGGAGGATTGGGTGATGATTCTTTATCACATGGAGGTACTTTATGTTTTTCAACCTTATTGTTTAATTGTTTTATAAGATTACATACGTATTTCTAACAGTATAATATACTAAAATAGGCACTAACCGAAGTATACTAATTTAATGCATTTATCTAAAATGCCCATTAATTAATACTAACTATATTGCTTGTGATTTTCAAACTACATAGGAAATATTACCACACTCGACGCTTACAAATGGTTACCTTATGCCAATAATGCTACATTGGTAACTGTAAATGGAGTAAACCTGAAGAAAATCTTAGGTATCAGTGCGTCGGCTTTAGATGATAGCCCAAGTATCCAGTGGGGACAATTTCTTCAAGTTTCCAGTAAGTATACATAATGATTTTTATTTTCTACAATGAATTCGTACTACATACTAGCGTAGCGCACGACGATACTAGTTAGGTAGGTACTAGGTAGGATTTGCTGGACAATGATACATTCAAAAAAATTATAACATCCCAGGTGGGCTAGAGGTTCACTACACTAAGGTTAATGGAAAAGGAACCTTAGCTAGCTTCAAAGCTGTGAGATTGAATGACAATGAAAAATTGACTATGATGGAAATGGACGATACATCAATCTATAACATTGTTGTACCTTCTGCATTATACCATGGAAGAAATGCTTACTGGGAATTGCCGGGCACTTTTATCACTGGAGGGGGTTTTGCTGACCACTCTTTTGTTGGTAAGTATTGACATGAATTCACAACAAATTATTTTCACTTAAAGTTACTTTTGATGCATCACCTGACACTATCCCTGTGTTTATTGTTGTAGGTCCTGCTCATTCTTGCTTGGCAAATTACATTAAGAGCATGGGAGCAGTTAAATTGGGTTACAATAGAAGAATTTACGTTGATTAGTATCCAGTAACGTGCAATGCTCATAAATTGACTACAGCACTCCTGCTTCCAATTAATTATTATTGAACAAATGATTTATACGTTTGAAAATTTCGTTTTATTACACCGTAATTAAATAATGACGCTTTATAATCAGCAAGAAGAAAATGATCGCTGCAATGTATATTATTACTACCATTACAAATCATTTTATTGAACAGTTCCATTTTCATATAACGACTTGATTTCATTGTTAGAGAGTTTCAGAATACTGCTTAAAACTTCTTTGGTATGTTCTCCTAAAGTTGGGGGTGGACTTCTTATACGATTGTCACTAACACCGAATGATACAGCAGGACTCACTAAAGAATACTCGCCCATTTTTTGAACCATTTTGTTGTGTTGCACCTATATCAATGTATATTTATAAATTCGTATTTAGTTTGGAGTTTATCACAGTTAGAAGAAATAAGACTACCTATTGATGACAATTAAGTGTTTTGAATGCATTTTCATACCTGTGGATCTTCGAATGCACCTTTCATATCATTTACTGGACCATATGGGAATTTAGAACCTTCAAATTTCTCAAGCCACTCTTTACAATTTTTGGATTTTATGGCATCGGTTATTGCTTCGAGTAGTTCAATTCTATTCGCAACACGTAATTCATTTGTAGAAAACTTTTCTATCGATTTCAAAGATGATAGTCCAATTTTATCACATAAGAGATAGAATAACTCTGTATTGCCTGAAAAAAGATTAAAAGAAAAATGATCTTAATGTAAAGAATTGCATTCGCAAAAATATGCTGTTTATAGAATGAGACCTGTTCCAATGGTTATCCATTTATTATCTCTGGTTTGAAATGATTGGTAAGGTACAATGCTTTCATGGGCAGTGCCCCATCTGTTTGCTTCCAAGCCTGCATTCAAATAATTCGATGATAAATTCACTAAACACGATATTTGCGTGGAGAGTAAATTGCAGTCAATTTTTTGGCCTTTGTTAGTCTGGAAGAAATCATTTGTAAAGATTAGACTAGACTGTACTATTAAGGTTTAAGGTACTCTATGAGTAATGAGTGTAAAAAGAATATTTAGCTAGAAGATTCAAAAATGACTTCGTACAATGCCTCTATGTATAAGTGCTGCCATAATGGCACCGTGGGCATAAAGACCTGTAGCCAAATCTGTCATAGCTACCCCAACTTTGCATGGATCACCGTCTCTTTCCCCAGTAATGTGCATAAGACCTCCTAAAGACGCTGCAATGACATCATAACCTCCTCGATGCTTATAAGGACCCGTGGCTCCATACCCGCTTATAGAACAGTAAATTAATTTGGAATTTATTTCTTTCAAAGAATCATACCCGAGTCCCAACTTTTCCATTGTTCCAGGTATAAAGTTTTCTACCAAAACATCGCATTCACTGACTAGTTTCATCATGACACTCTTCCCCTTCTTTAAATCTAAAGCTACACTTTTCTTGTTGCGATTAACGGAGACGAAGTAACAGGATTGGCCATTTACATACGGAGGAGCCCAACTTCTTGTTTCATCCCCGGCTCCAGGTTTTTCGACTAAAATTTTTAAAGAGCAATTAAGCATTGGATTAAGCGTTTTAATAGACTTAAAGTGACTCAATTTTAGTATGTATACCTATATACACATACCTTTAATAATTTCGGCACCTAAATCGCCTAAAACCATTGTGCAAAATGGTCCTGCAAGAATTCTACTTAAATCTAATATTCGGATCCCATTTAAAGGACTGTCATTGCTTGTTCCAGAGGGGTTTGCTACTGATTCACGTATGGAAGAAAATGACAAGCATCGAGCCAACAAAAACTTTGTGTTCCTAATGAGATTTCCTAAAAAAGTAGAGGAAGTAGTGAACATTGAATTACTGAAAGAATAAATGGTATGAATAAATGTAGGCAAATTAGAAATTGTATACGAATTAATCTACAGATCATTTAGAATGCAAATATTTAGCACGTAATAGAAAACTATTTAGGTATGTAAATTATGAAAACAACACATCAAATGTATTCATTTGTTTTACAAGTTTAATATTTTAAGCAATTCTGAAGGTTAAGTGCAATGTATTTATTTACCATCATGTGTAAACTGAAGCCGTAGGTCGGAAAGTACTTTCCTGGAAATCATTCCGCTGTTGAATTACAATACAATAGCAACACTACCAACAATTTTCCGATTGGAAATTTCTTTATATATTTGTCCCTTCATGCGTGAAGTAATAATACTTTTAGCAATTTACCGACATTGCATTTACTCATGAAGGCCACTCTTTATTGGCAAATTTTCTATCATCAAAACAACAACACTATACAAATGAATTGAATGATTAAGCTCATAGTTCCAATGAATCAACACGTGGTTCCCGCTCCAATAGATTTGTACAATGTTGGCTGCTACTTGCTACACTTATACCACGAAAAAGAATAGCTATTATGTCATCATCACTTGCAATTGCAGTAGTACTAGAAGTAGCAGAGAATTAGGCATTAGACTGTTCATGTAAGTGTACATCTATTCAATTGCATTTAACTAGCCTTCTTCGTTACGCCTTGTTTGCCCACCACCACCGCTGTATAATATACGGCTGTTCTCCTGCTATTCATTTATTACTACAAACACTCTTGTATTATACGTTAGGTACATACAGTTCTTGTATTATGCATCCACCCGAGCGAACTTCCCAATTCATGTTCATCCTCCGGGCTATGTAGATGAGCAAATATTTTTCTGGAATATCCGGTTATATAAATAACAAAGAAGCAAACAGAGCATTATCTATGTAGAGTAAAGCTCGTATAATAAAAGTTTCTAGGATGTAAGCACGGATCATTATAGCTCTCGAAATCCATGAAATCCCATTTTTATGCTGTAAAACCAAAAGTGTGAGATGAAATACGTTAGGTAGCTAAGTATCCTCCAAATAAAATGGTGTGTATTATGTATTATACATGCATAAAGTATTCTTATGAGTTAGTTTATTAACCTTACTCAGAAGAAGAAGCAGAATTAGAATAGAACGGAAATGTTTTACAAGTGTAAAATACTGCATAAAGTTGCCTTTTGTATAATACATACTTACAAACACAAGAAAGAAAGATTTTAAAGATGCATGTCTATGTGCCGCAAAGAATTACATGGATGTTTGTAATGTGTACGTACAACGTAATACTTTATTCAGTTTATTCAGACTGTACTCCTACCAGCATAACATATGTTCATAAAGGATTCAGTCCACTGCATCATTAAGAACAAATAAATGCAGTAGGTATTTATTTATTTATTTACGAGCATGCAGTTCTTCACAAATTGCTTTTAACGTTTCCACGCTCATGCTATATTATATACCAAGAGGCTGTTTGCACTTGTAGGCTTTTGCTTACACGGATCAGTCTTAAAGACACATCACAGCTGTGAGTTGGTGGAATGGTATGGTGGTGGCTGCAAATCAAAGAAAGAGTTAAATATATTTCACACCACTCATAAGCACTCGACTCAAAACATCCTGTTGTTTTTACACACAATTCGAGAGTCAAGTATATACAGTGAAGACTGTAATTTAACACAGTTACGGGATTGCATACAGAAAATAAGCACAATTGCTATATTATTTGCATGTAGGTATATGTTTTAAACGAGTACAAGTACAAAGTACATAGATAGGCAGTGATGATTAGGCGTTAAAAACAATACAACTCTTTATGTGAATAGAAACGTTAAAAGAATTTAACTGAAATTTGATTGAGTTGTCAATTCTATGACTGACAGTTAGACAACAAAAAGTTATTGTGCTGATATGCTCAGTGGTTCAAGACGAATCCAAACGACAGAGTCTGTGTAGAACACTTCCTGTGAAACTAGCTAAAGAACCATAAGTTAAAAATACCAGTGAAACATCACATTAAATTTGTCTTAGAGTTTATCAAGACCATAAAGAAATAAGATTCCAGAATCATGAAATTCAAACCCGGTAACTGACTCTAATTGCTAATAATGGGTTTTTATTTATTACACTAAGGACTTTATTTGTGATGCACGCAGTGTCTATTAATATCTATGTGTTCTTTACTACTACATACGTTGTTAATTTAATACACACTTACATATATGTCTGAGAAAACACGCTTTAAATTATTGTGTCGCTGTCTTGTCATTTTGTTAAACTACATGTCACTTTGTTTTGGTTGCGATTGCTTCAGATACTTCAGATTGTGTTTAACCTGCATGGATCAAAAAATATCCAAAGAGCATGTGTAAGCGTTAACTTCAAAAGTTGCACTAAAAGAGAAATACTTACATGTACTTCACATCAACTAATTAAGACTCATTGAATGTGCAAGGGTTTTGTACTCATAATCGCAATTATAAGAATAACTTATTTTGCTTCGAATGAAATTTTGTTATTTAATTGTTAACCAGGCAATTTTCATTAGTGTCTGTATACTTGTATTACCTACTAGTTTTGTTTAGTATTTTGTTAAGCTTTTGTAATTATGTAAATCCTCACTAAAACAGGAAGAAAATCACCTAACTATAGTTGGCATAAATGTAAAAGCTCTCAATCAGTTTGACTCAACGTTAAGTAAATAATAAGAATCTGTAAAAATGCCTGGGGAAATAGGAATTAAGATGAAAGTGCTCCGTTCATCGGGCAGACTAGCGGATTTGATATCCGAAGATGGACATTCAACGGATCCTGAATTTCAGCATTTAATAGTCATGCCAAAGAACCCGATGAAGAGCAAATGTGCTATTATGCTGCGTTACATTTTCTTCACTCTTGTAATCATGTCTGCCATATCTGTCTTCTATATTATTGCAAGAGATCACTACTTTAATAAATCTCCTGTAAGTCAAACCAAACACAAAAGGAAAATTGAGACAAAAATATTTTCATTTTTCCTGTACACATATCTATAACAGATCTGTTAATAATTCATACTTTTTTACATAACTATGTTTTTAGACTTCTCAAAATCAAATTCAGCTTTCGAAATCTCCATCAAATGAAACAGGGAAGCATCCCTTAATCGAAGGAGCTTGTTCCATAGATGAGAAATGGAAATTTGATTGTCATCCTGAAGACGGGGCAACAGAAACTGAATGCATTAAGCGTGGATGTTGTTGGAGTCCGATTGAACCTAGGAATGGAGCACCATGGTGTTATTATACACAAGAGTTTTCATATTACACCTGGACAAATTTTACAGTGACATCATTTGGATTGCAAGGAAATGCTCAAGTTGTTAGACAATCGCCATACCCTTCAAATGTTGGCGTATTGTCAATCAATGTATATTTTGAGACTGAAGACACTATTCGCATTAAAGTATGCCACAATTGTGCATTTCTCTTATTCTTTTTCATTTCTTTTTCATTTTTTTGGTTTTGCTCTGTTTCTCACAATCAGTAATATTACTCCAATCCACTTTTCTTAAATAGATTTTTGATTCGACTAAACAAAGGTATGAAATTCCGTTGCCCTACAAAAGCTATGAAACTAAATCTGCTCGACAAAACTACACATTTCAAGTCGCAAGAAATGGATTTCGCGTCATAAGAAAAGGAGAACTGTTTCCATTGTAAGTTTTTCAACATTCCTCGTGTAAAATGTACATGTAAACAATTTCACTCGTTTAGTAGGTTAGTTTAATTTAATTTTTTTCAAATAGATTCGACAGCACAGTTGCTCCGATGATATTTGCTGATCAGTTTATTCAGATATCTTCCCCTCTGGTGTCAGAGTATGTTTATGGGATAGGGGAAAGCGAAGATACGCTTAAGAGAAACATTAACTGGAGTCGCTATGTTCTATACAATCATGATGTGATACCTTCAGAAAATGTTAGTCTATTTTAAACATTTAAACACCTAGACATTACCACATTCCAATGTATAATATTTTATGTAGTTGCTAGTTCAATGGCAGTTAAAAGTTAAACATGTATATTGTATTCGAAATCTTACAGAAAAACCTTTATGGAAGTCATCCATTTTATATGGCCATGGATAAACTGGGAAATACTTATGGAGTTTTTCTTGCCAACAGCAATGCCATGGGTAAATTATGTCTCACAACAAAATACTTATTAAACAAAATATTGCAACCAGATATATTCGTTTTATAATTTTTGCTCGTGCTAATGTTTTATGAATTTGTAGAAGTGGTTTTACAACCTGGCCCCGCTATTACTTTTCGAACGATTGGGGGTATATTGGATTTAAGAATTTTCATAGGACCTAAACCATCGGATGTGACGAACCAGTACACTAATATAATAGGTACTAAGTTTCAATAGTTTTTATAGGACAACCATGACCACAATAATAATTATCCCTGTTGTGCCCGATCTGATGAACTAGTTTATAGGATTGTGGCAATTTTGTAACCGAATTGTGAATGAATAATCAAATTTTTTATCTATTTATTGCGGAAAGTTTTCTGATTTCTTGATACTAATCAATTGAATTTCAGGAAGACCATCTCTACCACCTTATTGGTCTCTGGGATTTCATCTTTGTAGATTTAACTACGGAACTGTTGCACATACTAAAGAAATTTTGGAAAACAATATTAAAGCGGGCATTCCTATTGTAATTTTGACTATGAAAAATATGTTTAAAGTAGCAACATTCTTGTAAGTAATTAATACTCATGCTCAATTATTTCTTAAGGATGTTCAATGGAATGACTTGGATTACATGAGCCATCAAAATGATTTTACGTATGATCCTGTGAAATTCAGCGGTTTGCCTGAGTTTGTAAATCAGCTTCATGCAGTAAGTTTTGTCTCAAAAATTGAACGTGTATTCATGCAAATGTTCTATACTATATCGGGTTTCATTTCATTGTTTCATCTTTCATGTGTGTTGCAGAGAGGAATGCGGTATGTTCCTCTGATTGATCCCGGAATAAGCGGTGGAGAAGATCCAGGTAGAATTGCCCACAAGGATAAATAATTTTTCATATTAATCTCTCTGTAATATTTTAAACGAAAAAATCTAAAACTTACTTTCAGGAAACTATACCCCTTATGACGAAGGAATTAAAAAAGATATCTTTATCAAAGACGCTAATGGAAATCCCTTCGTAGGAAAAGTTTGGAATCCGAAATCTACAGTTTGGCCCGATTTTTCCCATCCTAATGTCACCACGTATTGGCTAAATCAAATAGACTATTTTAGGAAAACTGTGCCCTTCGATGGAGCTTGGATTGTAAATTGTTATTTCAATCCTTGATATCTAAAAATATTATGTAAAGATTTTTATATGAATATTTATACATTTTTTGCATTTTTGATTAACTTTTAATGTAGGATATGAATGAGCCGTCTAACTTTTGGGATGGCACTTCGAAAGGATGCATGAAAGACTCGACTTTGGATCATCCCCCTTACACTCCTCATGTTGATGGAGGAAAACTTTACTATAAAACTATTTGTCCGTCTGCTTTACAATACGGAGGTTCTCATTACGATTTGCATAATTTATACGGAACTCAAGAGACAATGGTGACCTTTAAGTAAGCTAAAAAAAATTGCATCACTAGTTAGACTGTTTTCACATCGGCATTGACATTTAAGTTTTTGTATTATTAGTATTTTCATGCATTGTTTTTTGACTCAGTGTGTTAGGAGATCTCACTAATGAGCGACCTTTTATTATATCCCGATCAACGTTTCCTGGACAAGGAAAATATGGTGGGCATTGGACGGGCGATGTTGTGTCTAGTTGGAATGACATGAGGAAATCCATACCACAAATATTGACGTTTGGTCTTTTTGGCATTCCGATGGTGGGAGCGGATATTTGCGGTTTTAATGGAAATACCACAGTTGAGCTTTGTAAGCGGTGGATGCAACTTGGAGCTTTCTATCCATTTTCTCGAAATCATAATACGGATGATGGAATAGTAATAAGAATTCAAAATCATAAGCAAACTATAAGTATAATGATAAATAATTTGTTAGCTACATAATTGTGTGTTTTTCCTGTAGCCTCAAGATCCAGCGTCCTTAGGGAAAGAAGTAATTGACGCTTCAAAAGCGACCTTGACATTGAGATACAATTTACTCCCTTATATTTACTCGCTATTCTTCAGAGCTCATTTAACCGGAGAACCTGTTGCGCGTCCGTTATTTTTTGAGTAATTGAATTATTCTTATTATAACATCTTAAAGTAGGTTAGGTGGAAGTAAATAAAAGACACTGTATGCAAGATTAAAAGGAATAAATTTTTATTTATGTAGATTCTACGATGATATTCAGTCATTCGATGTAGAGAAAAGTTTTATGCTCGGTCCGGCAATTATGATCGTTCCCGTGTTAGAAGAAGGATATAACAACTCTACAATTTCCGCATATTTACCCAAAGGTTGGTGGTACCACAATGACCATCCTGTTATCATTGAATCGTACGGTGAAATGAAAGACCTGGTTATCCCACCAAACTCTCTGCCTATTTTGTATAGAGGGGGTTCAATAATTATGAAACAAAACCCAGGTCAAACAACAACGGAAAGGTACACTGAACCTGGAAGTTAATTACTACTTAAACTTTTGTATTTACATATAATAGTAGTTATTGCTAATTTTTTTGTTATTTTGCATCTAGTCGGAAGAAAAATTTCAGCATCCATGTTTATCTTTCTAAATTTTATAACGCAACGGGCGAATTCTTTTGGGATGATGGAGTTTCTAATTGTAAAATTGATAAATCATTATCTCACATATAATTTCATTCACTTGATTTGGTTTTTATTGTAAATCTTTATACCTACCATACGGAAACTTTTATGAATATTTTTGCAGTGCCCGATGTATTGACAAATTACAAGTCTTTTACCTTCTACGCGAAGGATAATGTATTCACTATGCAAAAAGTTCATGTCGAATATGAGACGAACAATAATATGACTTTGGGACAGATTGAAGTCCGAGGAATTCCTATAGGCAGTACAATACAATCAGCAGTGCTGAATAATATTCCATGGAATTTCACATTTACTTCTCAGGTAACCTATGTTTGTTGGCATACAAAATAATAATTCATTCTATGAAATACAATTCATACGTATACCTCTTTAGATGGAATATGTTAATGTTCTGATACAATTTGGTGTTATACAGGCTCTTGTTCTAGATAACTTGAATCTCACAGGAACGGAATGGACAGATGGTCTTACACTGAAGTGGACGTAAAAAGTGATAGCAAAAAATGCCTTTATAATCTAATTTAATCTAATCTACGTTCTCCATACATTATAAAATTATAGTAACTTAATGTTAGTAGAAGAAAATGTTCTTAGAAGGACTTTGTGAATTCTATTGAAAAAGAATTGATACACTACAATGTTATCGGTACCTGTACATATGCCTACGCGATCTTCCTTTCCAGATTTTATGAACGTAGTAATCATATTCATAATATCTTATGTATTTTCAATCAGTACTTATAGTTTAAAAATTGTTATTGCGATGTTATTTAATTGTACCTTTAGAGAATTAGTACGAGTTTGTACCTTAAATCAGCTAAAAGCTGTCTCGGTTTCTTTCGGTTTCAGATTGTATACTTTTGTAAGTACATGCTACACTCTGCATTAAAAGCATTTATTAGAATAATTTTGATTGAAGACAACTGAATCTACTATGATATAGCTTCGTTAATTTAGTCATATTACATAAAATTATATTGTTTGTATTATTATAGCAAGGGAACTTTGGTGAATGAAAATAAAATCGTAAAAAGATCACCTTTATACAAATATTTTTTCTACTTTCTTCCTTCCTGCATATTACGCTTCTGTTACTTTCAGTTTCATCATTAGAGAAAGGAAAACTATTAGAAACTACTAACAGACAGATTCTATCTGTACAATTATAATAAAACTACACTTTTTGGACAATTTTGAAAATTAAAACCACATTTTTATTGCCCTTTATTACAGATTAGTGTATAAGTGGGGAACTTTACAGTGATATCACAAGTTATAAAGCAACTACAGGTTATTTTTACAAGCACTTTTCTTTCAAGAATCGTATCAATTCGCTCTTGTTATTTTTACAAGCACTTTTCTTTCAAGAATCGTATCAATTCACTCTTGTTATTTTTACAAGCACTTTTCTTTCAAGAATCGTATCAATTCACTCTTGTTATTTTCATATACCACACACATGTATGTACAATCATATGACTGATGACATAAATACCTTGTCCAGCTTGTCAACAATTTTCACTAGGAAATATTTACAAGTTTAATATTTTAAAGTAATGAATAGTTGACTAATGGTTGTCCAATGACAAGAACTAACTCTTAAGAAGAAATGCGATTACTTTGTCTTTTTATTACTGAGCAGCAGTATTTCCTTTAAATATAAACAAACATCATGACACAAGTTAAAACTATACCTGTGCACTTCGCTTAATTTACATCGTACACACATAAATACTCACGGTCTTTTCAACTACATCTATTTTCAATATATTCACACAAATTCATTACATGACCAATGCCAATGAGTTAAACTTGGATTAATACACACTGTATGTATCTATAGGCACATATTACATTAGTAAAAGTCAACGCATGCATTTGGATAGGATGGATGTTCATACATTATACTAAATTCATAAGTTTCTTATTACAAAGAATGTACATAAGTACATAAGTACTGTTACTGTGATGTGACAGGTTCAACTGGATATTTACCAGATATTATCAGACTTATCAACACTACCTCTTCAATAAAAGCTGCTTTCAATACATGAACAATTAATATACATAAATAATACAACTTAAAAAATTTGACACGCACGAAAACGTTAAAATTAATGTCTGTTTGAGGAATCATTTATGTATTCAGGTTTCATTACATTATCACTAAAAACACGACTTACGGAGATGGGTGTTAACAATCCAAGATATATTTTTATCATCTGTATCAACAATGGATTAAAGTTTAATTATTACTGTAGTTTATTTGAAACGAAGATATGCACGCAACTACAAGCAACACGAATGTGTTTAGAAAATCACAGAAATGAGGTGCTATAATAATTTTGGCAGTGATTGAAGAGTGCAGAAATCTATTTGCAATATATAGCATACCATTTTTGCATAAAAACCGTCGTGTCAGGTATGAGATTGCTGTGCTATTTTAAACATCCTTTTCATTAACGAGTGTGTGTGTTTCCGTCATTTGTAAGTAGAATTACATACTATATAGACTTTAGTTAACTTTGTGACGAATCAAATTTCGACAGCACCATCCGCTGTAAATCCAACAGTTTTTAATACTTCGGGGAAACTTGCGCTGTGAGTAAAACTGTTGTCATTATCATCTGTGCAAGGCACTTGGAGCACATTGATAGGTTCTGTTGAGGTTGTGTTAAAACTTTGTGAAGTGCTGTTTTCCAAATCCTCGTGGGATGTGACCTGGTGTTGGTGAAAATCCAGTCTATCTAAGCTGCGTGCGAGTAAAGGAGTTTGTTCATCCACTTCAATCAATAATTCTACATTCATTTTTGATTGCTCTAAAGTAGCAGAGGATGTAAAGGAAGGAGAACCATGTTCATGATCACTTATTCCGGAATCCGATGTTTCGGTGAGTTTCTCTTTTTCGCTCGCATCCACTGAACCAACGCTGGTGAAAGAATGGAAGGCCAGGAAATATATAAGTACGATTACAGCCTAAAATACAATGAATACAATTAGATTTTAGGTAGATAAACTTCTCACCGATTATGCCACATCAGGTTTTCATTGAACTTTCGATATAAATCACTTTCATTAAAGATTTCAATTGTTTTTCATATCCTTACCATCATCATGCTAATAGCAGACATTACTGTTGCACAGATTGGAAAACCAAAATGATCCAATAAGAATCCTCCAAGTGATGGACCAATGACTTCACTAAAATTAGAAATGAGAATTATGCATACTTAAAATTTTACCATTTAGACTTTCATAAATCGTAATTTGCTTGTACTGATATTTGTACAATTGTAGCATATAAATATAGTATGTGTTTTGCATAAATTATTTATATTACCCTAAAGAGTACATAGACGACCACAAACCGGCAATCAAACCATAGGTTGATGTGTCATCTCTATAACCAGATTCCCTATAGAATGAGATCAATAAAATCGTTATTTCATTCGGCACAAACTTTTTATGCATTTTGATACATACGAATGAGAATGAGGTAAAGTAGAATAGTACATGTATATGACACACTTACAATGCAAAATCAAGAATTGCTTCAAAAGTAGGTAACAGTGTCATCGCCATTGCTGTGCCCATAATAATCAATGCCACAATATTCATCCAAATTGTGCTGGAAATGGAAAGGAAAAAGTAGTTCTTGAGTATCAATCAAATCAAATCAATCACTACTGAGAGTGTTTCCAGTTTAGGAGAAAAGATATTTAAACTTACTTTTGTAATCCAAGTATAGGCGATGGGCCTAAAAGTAAAAGAGCAATGGACGACAGCATAAGTCCGATAACCATTAAAATCCATGTGCGAGTCAATTTATCAGCCACGAATCCCCAAAAAGGACTAGAAACAGCGTAGAGAAAGGAACTCAACAGAAAAAACAGCCCAAGTTGTTTTGCTGACAAGTTAAACTGTAAAACAATTCAATTCAATTAATTATTTAGTTAATTTGCATTTTATATAGGTACCCAGTTTCGAAAATTGAAGCTGATCTGAGTTAATGTATTACTTCTCTTAAATGAGGTTCTAAGGTGGGATCCAAAAATCCCCAGGTATTAGAAGCAACAATGACTACAAGGCAAATTACAACAATAGACGGCACTTTGAACATCTTCCACATACTACTGGGCTTTTGATCAAGAGCATCTTCATCGTATTCAGTTCTGGGTAGCAAATACAAGTTTATTGGTATTGTAGCTAACATCAACACTCCAAGTGAATAAAACGGAAGTCCATAACCTCCCCACTGCAAAACAAAATCTTTGTATTATTCATTGTTCAAAAAAATCAGGAAATGAATTGGCAAATGTTTGCTCTTACATCATATAAAAATCCTCCCAATGCAGGGCCAACGCTCAATCCCAACCCGACGAATGTTTCCAGAATTCCCTGCAAAACGAATTTTCATATTTGTAAATGCTTATCATACTACACAAAAAGTGTTGATATAGATAATCCTTCATTGTGAATTACCAAAACAGCTCCAATTTTATCAGGAAACAGTTCTGCAACAAATGTGTAACTTGCAGTGGCAAACGCTGCAGCACCAAGCGCTTCAAAAATTCGTACGATGAAACAATAAGCAATAAAAACTACGGTTGACTGCACTCGGTCCAAAAGTCTTTATAAAAATTGACAATATTATATATCATATTATCAAACCATTAAAATATGTATTCGTAC
>JAQFYB010002373.1:0-24977 GCA_034694085.1 Pogonognathellus longicornis
GGAGATCTTAGACATAAACGATGTGTCCTGTTTTACATGTATTTCACTAATCCTTCAATGCTAATATATAAGTAGATTAAAGAAGCAAATAGATATGTAAGATAAAGTTTGGCTCAGACAAAAACTGAATCACGTTACTAGTAAATATAAGCGGTTCCACGCAAAGCGATTATAAACCGATTAGTTTCATAATCAGATGATTGGAAATATACGAATGAAACAGCGCTTGCTCACGAATCCAAATAATCGATTATTTCTGCGAAAAAGGAATCTACTTTTGACTCGCTTATTGACGATTTAATCCATTTTTACTCACATTACCTACAACAATTCAATCTTGGTGGTAATTGGAGCAATTTAATTCCGTTAAATGAGCAGTTTACTCAAGCTAATAAAAATAATCTGTTTCTGATTATAATCACCTTGCAAGAAACCCTCTATTGTGTCCTATTGTTTATTTTCAATGCAATTTAATTTAATTTCCTATTAATAAGATATCATGCCTGCTGTCGTTGCTCCAGCTACCATCTTTATTAAGAGGTAAAGCAAACAGGATTTTTAGCATCACGAAAATCGAAACCTGTTTTTGTTAACCTAATCACAATCTAATTCAACCAAATCATCATTTTTGAATTTTTAATGATAGAAATATAATGATTTTCAAGTGTAATGTAAAATTGACCATTGTTGTTGTCTGAAACAACTACTCGACTATGTAATCTATACTTACAGCCAGTCATACAGAAAATGTAAAAATTTGGTAGCAACGCTACCGGGCAGGGCAGGGCAGCGCGAAGCTCTGCTCTGAAGATGGTGACCGGAGCAATGACAGAAGGCATGATATCGATTAGTGGGTAATTAATTAAATTGCATTGGTCATTTTATGCAAAATTTATTACTAAAATAAAGATTTATTATTGTAATTTATTTACCAAAAACCCTTCAGAGTCTGAGTCAGTGCAAAAGTACTCTGACAATGATGGATCTATCATAATACTCAAGCCGGATGATCTCCCAGATCTACGTTGACGTCTTAAAATTGTTGTTCGCTTAATGCCCTTATTAAATAAACCATCTATGCCTAACGTCATGTCTGGCCAATCGGCCGTTTCTTCTTTGTCCCCATCCTCCTTTCTGACCAACAAACATGTATTGAAATATAATTGTCAATAATATATATTATGAAATATGTACCAAAATTTTCATTATTCATCAATGATTATGAAACAGATAGATATAGAGCCGTTTTCCTTACGAGTCCTTATAAGTATGAAGTAGAGCTTCTGGCACCATGTTGAATGTGCAGCTTAAAATTAAGTGCAAAATTTATACATTGCTCAGTGTATGTGGCTAAATCTAATGTTGTAGAATATAAATTATTTAGCTAATAAAAAATGTTTATACCAAGTGCCGAATTCGGAGGCTTTGTTTCTTGTAAATAACTCACTACAGTTTCGTACCTTGTTGCGCCACACGCATCGCAAAAGCATATCATCACAGTTTTGTGTACTCTGAAAAATTCAGAGCCCAAAAGGAAATGCAATTATTAAACATAATATATCGCTGTCTTGATAGTATTATCCGACAACTAAAATTGCCATATCATAAAACTCATAAAGTCATTTTTCAATATAATAAAATAACAACTCGACTTCAGTATCGTAAAAAACCGACTACTTAACATAGACGACGTCTAGGAACAAACATACTGGTCTTGCATGTTGACATTATCGGTTTATATAGAAATTGAGTTGTCGGATTTACATGGTATTGAAATTTTAGTTGTCGTATAAAAAAATGATGAATTAAAGTTATTAATTTGATTCAATCAAACCATACCAATATGATTTAATTGAATTTTGTATGGAATCATATTAGCACAATGTTTTAAGACTGATGAAATTTCAATTTTTTGATTGGCTTACGCGGAGAAGAAACTTGGTGAACATCGAATGCAAAATACTATAATCTTCAACTACGTTGAAATTCAGAGTAGAAAGGGTCATGTTTCCGATGATTGGTGTGTATGAGATATTCAACAATGGAGTAGTTAATGAAGCGTTGAATTTCTCACTGAAACTTCTTGACGAAGAGCAAATCTGCTGCAAATAGTAAACGGGTAGTTCGGTCCACAAAATGTTAATCGGATTACGACCAATTTCCTCCTTCCCTCTATTACTCAAAAAACACAAGATGTGTAAATTGATAATTTTTAATAATAAAAAAAATAAATTAACATGAAATAAATAGAATAAAAAATCAAATGACTATGAAAAAATATTTGGTAATACGTATTAATTAGGTATGTAAGTTGCAATGCAACATGAAGGCTGGAAATCAGTTATTAATATTTACAGTATTTGTGCTTCGATAAATTCTTCAGCTTTGCTCTTAAGAACTTTGTTCATGTTGCAAATGGTTACCGCAGGGAAAGGTATCTCCTCAATAGTCGTCTCAAATGGATAAAATGTTACAACAATGGGGTTCGTGTAGTATTTTACCCAAATGTCCTTAATTAGCAAAGCTGCCACGACGCATCCAATGACAAATGAAGTGAACCAAAATAATCTGAAATTTCACAACATCCATCATTTAATAACATTTTTTCATACAAAACAAAATTGATTAAAAAATTAATAATGTTTTATTTTGGTCCTTTATTTTTAATGTACCTCTCCGTGAAATGCCTTTGCGGTTGTCCCACATATTCTAAGAGAAAACAAAATCATCTCATTTTTCAATGCATATGCTAAAATTAAAGGTAATAAAAAATATGTTCATTTTGAAGATATCAGACAATAGATTTCAAATTAAAGTTCCGTAGTTCCATACTTAAGCCATGAAGGCTGGTATCCAAACAAAAGTCAATCGTGTGAGAACTTTTTTCCGCAGAAGGCTTCCTGCCTGCCGACTGCCACCTGCCGACTTTGCCAGTCCAACAGCAACTGGGGCATCCATTTTCATCATCAGCTCTGCACACATCATCTTTTTCACCAGGAAGTTCAACTGCTGAATTTTTGTTAGTACAAATGGGCAACATAATAGTCTCATTCAATTCGTTTACAGCTTCAACTAGATTTTTCGCCATAACCCTTAAATTTGGAAGTGTACACAATAGTTTGAAAAGTTAGCTTTAAAATTTATTTTCAAAATAAAATTGCATCAAGTTTTGAATATTTGATTAAAATTATTTATCTAAGTGCAATTTTTAATACAAACACTTAATAAACAAATCCAAACACGAATTGTACGCCAAATCAGCAATGGATTGTTTTCTCTCGATTGAATGATAAAATTCTTGTAAATGTCCGTTTTGAACACTGTTGAATTTGGTGTTAATCTAAATATTCAGAATTTTATGTGTTTTCTGGATTTACGAATTTTGCAGCTAAAAATGGTAATTTATTACTTAATAAAAAATGCTTTTGAAATAATCGCAGGTCATCCAAATGTTGAGAACACTTTGAAAAAATGAGCGATTCAACAGTATACAAAATGAATTATGTAGTAAAAATTAAACTTGTGTGAAAATCACAAATATGGTATTGCATTACACTTTGGCTTCTCAAAAATGTTAGCCAGTACCGAGGAAATTACGATGAGTGCCGAGTGTTTGCAAGATTGTTTGTGACTAAGAGAACATAAATTCTTGTCTGTGTTTTTATAGGCAGCACGCCCTCCACATGCTCTGTATTACAATTTTCTTACACCCAGATACGTATTCAGTAAGAGTGCTGAGGGTGCTTTATCACCCTCCTGCCCCGGGAGCAGGACATATTATAAGCAAAACTGTAGCTTGTTCTCAGTTCTCGGTGTTTTGATTTGGTAAACACACTTTCGCGGATTATTATTTTTCACTTGCGATAAACTGAACCATTATACAAGCTTCCACTACATATATACTTTTTTATCACGTGTTTCAAAACAAGAAGAAAAGTTGTTTTTTGATGGAAAAAGTGCAAAAATTCGAAAAACTTGCGCTGCGCTTGATATAGTTACTCAATTTTTCACGATTCGGAAAAAATATAATGCCCATATGTACCCTATGTTGGAATTGTGTCCTCCTCGAAATCAATTTCCGGTACACAAGAGTTTTCATGGATTGAAGTAATTCATTGCAATCTCATTTGAATAAAGCACCCTCCATATTGAAATCTTATATACGTGCCTGATACAGATGACGTGCAATATAACTCTCTATTAACACATGAGACACATGCACAAAACTAACTCTTGTAATCCTATTCTCCGGCTTGTCAGCTATTGCAATACTCTGGTCTCGTGATAAATACCTCTTGCAACAAAGCCATAACATCGAGTTCATTATACCTTTTGTAATTAGTGGTTGGGGTGTAATTAATTTTATTAGATATACACCTTAAAATCCTTATTAAACCGTATTACGGTTTACCGAACATAGAATTTGGCCGCGCCTACCGTATTTCCTATTACTTTCTATCCTATTGAGTCCTTTCTGTTACCCGTATCAAAAGTTTCTGTAGAATTCTGTTCCCCTTTTATCTGTGTACGAAAATCCAACAGAAACGTTTAGGAAAATGAGAATGAATACTGCGTTTTTGAATTTACCTCCTACAACTACCACATGCAACTGAACAAAACGGAAGGCTGTGGACTGTATAGTTGAGGTCTGTGGTTGTTTGTTAGTTGTTGCTTGTTGTCTGAGTTCGATTTCCACATTTGTACAATGTTTTATTTAGTGATTTTTAAAAACTTGTTGGAAATTTCGTATTTCTTATTAAAATACATTGACGTATAAAAATATACCAAATGAAGAAATTTTAATTATTAAAGAATGGCGGACCAAATTCTGATAACACAAATATAAGGTAGGTAATACTTAAAATATAATCGAAATCAAATATAAATATTATATCTGTAATTATATACTAATCATTGGAATATACATTCAAAAACCATAATATTTATTGCACTAAATATAAATTACCTTTTATTAATCCTAGTTGGTGTACATTCAATTTTTTTTAATCTTTTTACAATTTTTTCTTAATGTTGAATGTTTGTTTTGGACAGTTTAGAGTTAAAGGGTTAAGCAGACTGTTGTATTCGAAATGAATTCTGTATACGGTCTATAAACAAGTATTTTTTTTAGAGTAGAAAGGTTTCGAAAATTGAAATATATTGTGATTTGATAATCACGCTATATTAACTAATTTTAGAAAAAATAACATCCCCGATTCTTGACGTACGCGGGGTAGGCAAAAGATAATTGAAATACGCAACGCAAGTCTTTGTTTAAATAAATTTGCTCAATTGTTGCATTAAGCACAACTGTATACAGCTTATTGCCCTCTTACCCCCAAACCTAACAAAGTCTTTGTCCCCGATAGTCATAACCTAATCACTGACCTTGTAAGTTGTACGCGAGAAAGGTTAAATATCATTCAAATCCTTTTACTTTATGTGCAGGTGTTGCTAAAACAGTCAACTTTTACCCAATAAACTCATAATGTAAAAGAAAATAATCTTCATTTCAAACATTAAAGCACCAGCCCCAACAATGTGATGACTTTATGATGGTTCTGAAGCTGATTATTTTATTACCTTTAATCACATGTCAACTTAGGCAATTTAAATATTGGTAAAACTACAGGTATTTTCTTGCCCTGACTTAATAAACTTATTATGCTGAACAATAATAAGTGTTAACCATAAAGTTTTATTTTATAATTAGACATGAAAGTATTCTAGTCATTGATATTCATTTTTAATGTTGTGTGCACAATTTTGTTGAATTTTCAGGTATACAACTGTAACCACGTTTCTGTTGGAAAATCCAGCAGGAAAGTTCTGTTGGATTTTTCTATTGGATTTTTCAACAGAACAGGGTCCCAATTCTATGCTGGAAAATCCAACAGAATTGTGTGCAAATTTTTTATACAGAATTATGTTGCCATTTTTTGATACGGGTACTACCACTAAAAATACTACAATTTAATTCAAAATTTGGGGCAAAACCCTACGGTTTAATAAAAGCTTTTGTAATTAGAGTACTATGACCTAATAAGGGTTTTACGGTAGGTACTTAGAAAATATTATAATGTCAATACATGACTTTCATGAATAACGTGCAGCTAAGGTTGTTTTATTGACCAATGCCATCTATTTAATTGGTAATAAAATGGTGGCAATGTTTAATTAACCGTTTAGTTTCATGCGATGCCCTCGCTTCCAAGTTTATTGAAAGTCAAGGATATGAAAGTTGTTATTTATAATTGAATTTTGGGGTGACAAATACAAAGATACTTATTTGTAAAAGTAAAAGTTGCATTTTTCAATACATATTATGTAAAATCAACTGTAGGTACTCGTAAATTTAAACGTTGAAGAAAATTAAAAACGCGCAAACGATTGATTGAAATTGAACTGTTCATATGCCAATGTTTGATAAATAAACGTACATAAATATTCATATACTTATTGTTAGTTATGCACAATCGTTTGGATTAATAAATTCTGCAATATTAAAAATTAATAATAATAAGCTGAAAGGTTTGAAGAATGACCATTACAAAACTGCTATTATGGATTTTGAAATAGTAGGAGCGAAACGGAATTATTAAATTTACACCTGGAATTGAACAGACCGTAGACCTATACGGAATTGTACTGCGCAATTTCCTTTACAAATCCCAATAATAATAATAGTAATATAATTAAGCTAAATATTAATGCCGTCATAGGGTACAAAAATCGACACTAACCTAATCAGGGTTGAAAGTCCGGGAAATGTGCAACCACGTATGAAAAATAAGTATTTTACGTTAATCAAAAAATCTTATAAAAAATTCTGTATAATATGGAAAAAAAATGCCGTGTACAAGCTTTTCCCATGTAAATAGTGTGTATATTTTGTGGATTTTGGAAACTTCCATATTTTTACGTATTTCCGTATTTTTACTCGTTGATCCATTTCCCACAATAGGAATACATTTCATTACATTCGTGGAAATACCAAACCTGAACCTAATGAGACCGTTTCTGGTACGGTTTCGGTAGAATGTTGACATTACTACTATGAAACAAGTATAATATAGTGTATTATTTGGCTAATGGTTTCCATGCCTACTATCATTTTGTAAATAAATGTGCAATTTATTGCCAATATGACGTGCGCTTTACGCTGTACACATCGTCACAATTGTGCGTTTCATGTTATGTGTGACTGCAAAGATTATTGCACTAAAATATGTTTGCATTGCATTATATCTATTATGTGTACTTTACTCACACTTCTGTACTAAAACTACATGCTGTAACATACATACAGTAGTTTGTTAATTAGCTGAATCAAATACCTGAAAATAAAATTTAATAAAGTAATGGAAAAACCATTCATTTCGTAATTAATAAATAAGTCATATATTTTCGTCTCAAATGTTCGTGAAACCGACATTACAAATTCCTAATTCACAAACTACCGCACTCCGATAGCCAATAGATGAGCAATTATAAAATTTCGTTATCTAATACCTACTAAACAAATATATTAATTATTCACTGCTTGTACACAGATGTAAAGATGTAAAAACATCCCACGAAGTCTCGTCCATTAAAAATTATCAAGCATGAGTCTCATATAGCAAAATTATATTGTATGGTGTCGTCAATTTTAGTAGGTCATTTGTGTTAGACTTGTTGGCTATGTCAACGTGTGCGACTGCAGGCTCATTTGTATTTCATATTGAGATATCATCTCTCCAGAAATCGATCTCTTTATTGAAATTTGCCGGTCACCATAATTGTATCTCAATTAGTACTACATGTCATACTAGCATTAAAATTGACACTGTTGCAAAGTAGTACTGTACATACCTTAGGTAGCAATCCGAATTTCCTATTAATTATAATCAGAGCAAATGACTAGAAGTCTAAAGTTTGGCCGTTGGTGAATGAAATAGAGTGCTAGGAATACACCGTCTGCCGTATGAACGCTAACAGACACGATTATAGCTTAAGCTAAGCTTTGGTGTCGCTCAGCGTTCATGCGGTAGACGGTGTATCCCTACCACTCTATTATGCTCCGCCCGGACCACACGCAATTATCCTAACGGCCAAACTTTAGACTTCTAGTCATTTGCTCTGATTATAATCAATTACTGTTATTAGTGATATGAAATTATCAAGTCGAGCTGAAATGAAAATTAAGTAGTAAGGTTGCCCAGTGAAAGTATTTATTCGTTCGTAGTAGCTTATTAATACTTAAACGGAAGTTCCAGTTTTAGGAGCGACCAACTATTATCTTTAATATTTTGTTTGTTTTGTGTATGTTACTGTAGTTATGAATTTGAAAGGCTGAATGAGTCATTGTGCTTTAATCATCATCTTCGTTTATTCATTGTATGGGATTTGACAGTTTTAGTTCTGCAATAGTAACACTACTGTATACAATAGAAATAAATAAGAAATGTTTGAAAACTGAGCTAGAGGAATAATTTTTGGAGTTTTTATTACATCTTTTATCAATCAATACTACAAAAACCGACTACTGATAATTGCTAATGTCTTTTTATGTAGACAGTTTCACTAAATTCTGTGTGGTTCTATTGTATAACCACAATGTTTACTTAGGTTATTATTATTATTTAAATAACATTACAATTTATTGTGGTATTAACCATATCGAGTTAATATGGTGCCTTCCTTCAACTTTTTTTAAATGGATGCAATTGCGTTGCATCTGAAGAATCGTAGATATAAAGCTTCTTTCCTACAATAAACGCATCGTAGAAATGACTTCGCACCCTTTGATAGACTGTGTATGCATATAGCTTGTATCTTACTCCTAAAAAAGTTTGGTGCAACTTTAAAACATTTTCATACATTTATGGTGTCTAGATCGTAGGGATCTACTATACACTAACAACTCCACTTCGAGAAAGGCAAACGTGTATTTATAAACGTCAACATCAACGTTAAATCAGCTCACTCTGACCGTTTCTTTATGTCATTTGAATTTTACTTTGACGTTGTTTAAGTCGTTGGCAGTAGAAACAGAAAATAACGTCAGTATGACAACCAATACGCTTGACTTTGACTTGAAATCCCCACGTCGTAAGCCAACTGTACTTAACGTCACACCTGACGGTAAATACAGTTACTATGAAATACAGCTGCGTTTCTGGTGGTTGCTTTATCTTACAAGGCGATAGTAATCGAGTACTTCCAATGAATACACGATAGCTAAGCTAACATGTGGGCGCGCAGCTTAGGTGGAAGACGCGGGATCGAGTCCCAATGTGACTACTGCTGCATTTTTTTTCGCTGTGCAAATTTTTTTTACGTGATATCAAGTTAATATTTTGACTCTATACCCCAATGTCAATTCGACATTATTCTCTGTAAGAGCACAAAAACAGTATGATTGACTACAAATACAGTCATAAATGACCATATATACTGTTAGCATTTGTTAGAGTGTATAGGCCCAACGCCTAAGACACTAAGACGTAATAGCTATTACTTGCATTAGAAGCGGGTCCCCGGAATTTTCTAAACTACCCGGGAACGGGGAAATGCCTTTCCGCCTTTCGGCAAGCAACTCAATACAGTACCGCCGGTCTCGTATTGCAAATCTTTCCGATTTCACGGCAATCCAGCGTTATAAAAGGTTTGTGCTAATAACGTTTTGATTATTACAAGTAACAAGTACACTGTTAACAAACGAAGTTTTCGCAAACTGGAAACCTGTAACTGTATTTATTTTATATTTACCAGCACCTAACAGTACAATTCAATACACATTTCCTTCGTGTCATCAGTTCCATTTTTCCGTGAAATTATTTGCTTTATTATCGGCAGAAATGTCCTTTCCTTCCCGGGACCACAGGTGCGGGCTTCCCTTCCACCGGAAAGGGAAGCCCTTCGCGGACCTGCGGTCCCACGGTCTCACACTTTTCGAAGGCTGTATTAGAAGGTACGGCAAATATGATTTTTAACATTAAGAAAATTTAAGTTCATTTTCCAAACAACTCCATGCAAATGATATTTGGAAACAAGTGAACATATAAACTTATGATTCAGCAAAACATATTGAAGGTAGCCGACAAGATATGAGCCAACCGAGACATAACAACAGATTGATGCCCCTCAGAATCACAATTAAGTCTACTGATTGTGTCTGCATGCTTATAACAAATGTGTCATAGCCTTAACCCAGGAAGACAGAAAATGGGGTTTTCTTGGGGTTTAGTGTGGACCGAGTGGGTTTTAATGGGGAAGAATATTTTTCCACAATATGCATCGGCCCAACGCATATTCGATCCTAAAAACCCAAAGGAAACCGAGACTCAAAACGCTAATTTTATCCAGGCAGAAAATGCGTGTTTCAGATGCATTTAAATCATCAGCATTTTTAACAGAATGAAAAAGCATTGAGCACTTATTGAGGGAATTTCCCTTGCAGGTCCCCAATAGAAAACGTTTGTATTCATTGCGTCTTATATTTACTTTCAAGTAATGAAAATTTAGCGGGAATGCCAACGGGTAAAGGTACTACTATGCGCACATATGAGAGGAGGGAATTTTGTTATCTTCCAGCATGGTCTACCATCGAATATCTGTTACAAAATATTTTCATTGTTGAATTGCAAATATTTTTATTATTACAAGATATTACCGCTAGTTATAGTAAAAATAATTGTAATCAGTAGTGAATTTTTTCAAAATTGTTTCTTAACAAAGAAAGGAGAACTTTGTATTATCCGACAAATAAAAATTCATGAACGTGAAATAATTATTGAATATCAAGAATTCATCTAAAAAAAATGTTTGTCTTTGAAATGTGTGCTGCTACCTTTAAATGAAGTTCATTTTAATAGAAAATGTATATCTAATTAATTTTATAATGTAACGCGATGATATTTGTAAATATTTTTTTCAGAAGTGCAGGAATAAACAATCACAATAAGTGGAATTCATATTTTAAAGTGGGGAAATGCATGAGCTAGGAATTGGGATTGGTGTGTTATAAGTTGGGGAAATGCGTAGGTCCCCAATCGGTTAGAGCAGGGATACAATTTATTTGGGAATTATGAGTTTGGGAAATGCGTACACTCTTACAAATCTCAACATTAAAAAACGGTGATTCTAACGTTTTTCGACTACAAACTTCATGTTCAGCGGTGTACACACAAAATAATGTTAATTGGTTATGCCATCCTAATGTTAAATATTTAGCATGACATCATGTCAATTCTGGTAGCTCAAGACAAAAATAAATGCAACCTAGGCCTATGCAGCTCTCGAACCTGATCATGCTTGTCCTAGGCAGCTGACTCTCTACTCCTCTCGCCATCCTGACTACGTTAAGAAACTGCTGCTACCAAGTTGCTTTAGCTTGTTTGGTCTTCGAAGACCATACTGAGAGTAGGAAGTTGAAGTAACACCAATTCTAATGTTAACCTTCTCATTAATTAATGTTGAATTCTAAAGCCGCGTTTAACACGATCGAGTAAGGACAACTTTTCTATTGAATGACTGTATTTAACGTTACACCGTCATATTATCATGTTAAAATTGTTGATATTATAAAAAAATGTTAAATTAGAAAAGCTTAACATGTGAAAAAAGACAGTTTAGCGTGATAACACATTGAATTGACATTGTACCTTACAACGTGAAGCCAATTTAACATGGAGTGGTAAGAGTGTAGGCAATGCTCATAAAAACTGTGGACAACCCACTCCCGACCGATTCGGGCTAGATTCTCATTACCCCCGTGTTTTTTACTACTCTTGCCCACGTGGGATTCCAAAGTTTTCCCCATTTTCTGTCTTCCTGGGAACCCACTTCAAGTGGACATAATTTCCAAAAAATGACTTGGATATTTGCATTTATTTTTGGATACTTGTAACTTTTGACATACATTTTGGGTGACTTGGGGCACTTTGGGGTGACCTAGGACACTTTTGGGGTAACCTAGGACACTTTTGGGGTGACCTAGGACACTTTTGGGGTGACCTAGGACACTTTTGGGGTGACCTAGGACACTTTTGGGGTGATCTAGGACACTTTTGGGGTGACCTAGGACACTTGTGGTTTGACTTGGGGCACTTTTGGGGTGACCTAGGACACTTGTGGTTTGATTTGGGGCACTTTTGGGGTGACCTAGGACACTTGGGGCACTTTTGGGGTGACCTTTGATACTTTTAGGGTGACGTAGGAAACTTTTGGGGTGACCTAGGAAACTTGTGGTTTGACTTGGAGCACTTTTGGGGTTACCTAGGACACTTGGGGCACTTTTGGGGTGACCTAGGACAATTTTGGGGTGACCTAAGACACTTTTGGGGTGACCTTAGACACTTTTGGGGTTACCTAGAACACTTTTGGGGTGACCTAGGACACTTTTGGGGCGACCTAGGACACTTTTGGGGTAACATAGGACACTTTTGGGGTGACCTAGGACACTTTTGGTGTGACTTGGAGCACTTTTGAGGTGACCTAGGACACTTGGTGTGACTTGGAGCACTTTTGGGGTGACCTAGGACACTCTTAGGGAACATTTGGGGTGACCTATAACATATTTTAGCTGGCGCGCTGAGAACGAAGTGCCAGCCGCATTCTTTTTCTGGAGTGCTGGAAGCGGTGTGCTGGGTGCCAGCCGCATGCTTTTTCTGGGGTGCGGGGTGCTGGCGGATAGGGTACCATCCTAAATGAGATTTTCACGAGTACCAGTATTTTAAGTAGAGTATTAGATTTAGGATACAGAGGCAGCGAAGAAGCAACTGCATTTGGGGATCTATAATTGTGATCATAGTTCATATTTCTACATAGCTAGAATTTACAAATGTCAATATTGGTTTGGATTACGTATAATGTTATCATGCTCAACAAAATGTTCTCAACAATCCAAGGAGAGGCCTAGCGGCTTAAGCTTCCCCCTTCGGTACGGCCTTGTCAATGGGTACAGTCATACATTGTAAATTTTGATATCAATAATTTTAAAATGATAATTTTTCCATGCACATTTTGATGCGATGTTTGTTTGTTTGCTATAGAGATACATTTTGGATAAAATTGAAGCAGTTGTTAGAATGGATACAATTGAAGTTATCGGAAAAATTGTGGGTTTATACACACTATATGTTTTACAATATTAAATTAACCTTCCAGTCAGTTTCATGCAATTTTAGGTACCCTACAATTTGTTTTAAATGTTTTTCTTTTCATGAGTAATACTATCATGGGTCATCTTGACTCGAAACTTTGTGAAAAGTTCTTGACATGATTGACCAAGGACTTCACCTCTGTGGTGTGTGACACCATGCCCTCAGCGTAAAGTAATACAAGCATTCTATCAAACTTCTTCCAGAGAAACCTAGGCACAATCCCATGAGTCCTATAAGAAAAGATTAAATAAATTCAGACATCCAATTTATGTAGTCATTCATAAATTATTATCAACTTATTAAACGTAATTAATATTAAATTATTTAAAATAGTTACCTAAATCTAAAAAATAATTTAAATTTTGTTTGTGTATTTTATGCTACACAACAAACTAAACCAAAAGGTAAAGATATTACATTTTATGGAATTTGAAACCCGTTTGTATTAAAATATTTTTTTTTAAAGTTAGAAATGTTTTTTTTCGTTTTTACTAATACATTATTTGTGTTTTTTTAACTAATTACTGTAAGGATAAATAGTAGAGCTTACCGCAGAGGTTTACAATCACATCTGCGATTCCGAATTCTTTAGTCCGAAGCCGTAAATATGTTGATTCTTCACCAAAATAAATGTGAACAATGGAAAGGTTATTTCGAGTTCCATTTCTGGATAAATATTATGCATTAGAATTAAAAAATTAAAATAATTCATCAGCCTTATTTCTAATTAGTTTGTAAGTAATTTCATTATTTCATTGATTGCAGGATTTACAGAATGTCATCTTCGGTATCATTATTTCCCATAGAATTAACCGAAGTTTGAAGTGGAGCCGATGTGAGTTCGTCAAGGTATTCTATTTCCGAGCATGTGGGGTGACAATACGAACACTTTATCTTTATTCCGTCTTTTAAAATTTCCTCTATTAAAGACAAACGGAAACAAGTTCATTGTACAATGTACACACTTTACACAACTATTGTCTAAAAAATTTAAATGGTTGTAGAAATGCAATGCATATTATTATACAACTAAGGTATCTCCTATAATAGAAGGTAGCCTTCGGATCGAATTACCTTTAGACCACAGTAAAACACAATTTACTTTATTTAAAATCGGCTACGTTATTGGAGATAGATTTAGTATTTGTCCGTCAAAATCAGTAGTATTTCTAAGTTTATTATTTATTATCGGGTAGGCCTAATAATTCATATTAAAAAAAATAGTTTACTTCGCTTTGCTTTAGCGCATTCTAATTTCGATAGATCGCAGATAAATCTGTTCTTATCTCGTGCCATGTAGAAAGGGACGCAGTTACAGCTTGAATATGTTTCGTTAGCCACACCTTTAGATAAAGTATAAAAAATGATAATAACTCTTATTCAGAATAACCTTAGATGCGTGCCATTTGGTTTCCTGCGTGTAAAGTACCCGATAGACGCGTGAAGACATTATCTATACTCCACACTCTCAGCGTCAACATGTATATATTCGTGTATGGTTCTATTCCAGCTGACACAAGCGGCTATCATGTACTTTACACGCAGGAATCAAAATGGCGCACATCTAAGGTTATTCTGATATTCTGAATAAGAGTAATTACAACATTCAATTTACAAATATACAAAAATACATTTGACAATTAAATATTTAGTAGATTGATGTTTTAAATGAATTTTTATGAAATCCTTCTCTTACATTCGTCCACACAGTTTGATTTAGTATAATATCTGTAGTAGGCCAGTATAAATTCCCCATGAAAGTAGCATTTCCGTTGGTCCTATAAAATTTAAAATAGTTATAATGAATGAGTGATTAAAAATAGAAATAACGAAAAAAAGAAAATCAAAGTACCCAGATGTGTACATTTTACGATTACACCAATTTATTAATATTTTATGCTCAACATGAATTGGGGCAATATTGATTTAAACGAATGTTATATTTCCTCTCCTTACCATTAGATCACTCCTAATTTCAGGATGTGCCAAAGTAATTTTAGGTTTGATGCTAATGAAGGCTTCTGTATTTGGTTTTATAGCAATACCAAAATCCTGTACATGCGGTGCATCAATTGGAAGGTGTGTCTGAAGCTACATCAAAATATTATTACTTATTATGCATTCAAATGTTTATTACATTCATACAACTATAACTATACCAACCATAGAGCCAAAGAAGTGTAGGGAAACGTATCTCATTATCAAATTATTACTATAGCATTATAAGCATTAATTTTATTAAGCAAATAGATACGTAAGCTAATTGTTAGCTCAGACAAAAACTGATATTACGTACTAGTTAATATTAGGGGGTTTGACGCACAGCGATTATATACTGATTAGTATCATAATCAGATAATTGGAAACAATCGAATGAAACAGAGCTAGAGAGCAAATTCAAACAATCTATTATTTCTGCGAAAAGAGGAATCTACTTTTGACTAGCTTCTTGAAGATTTCATTAATTTTTACACACAATACCTCCAGAAATTCAATTCTGGCGGTAACATGAGCAATTTAATTCCGTTAAGGAGTTGCATACCGGTTAACAAAAATACTGTGATGACCAGAGCTCGGACATTTAGTTTCCAAAAACCAGAAATATTTATTTAAATATTTGCCAAAAAAACAGCATAATATTTTCTTAAACATTTTTTATAAAACAATACATTTTAACCTAGAAAATTAATTTTTTATAGTTTTTCAGCTTTCATAGATAAAATAAACCGTAGATAAACCAAAATAATTCTTTTTTCGTCTTCAAACAATGCATAATGAGCCGCAAGAGACACTTCCAACTCCCAAGGGTTTATGTCTTTGATCGTACAAAGCGCAAAACAGTCAAGAGCCAATATATTTTAGCAAAAATCCTCTTGCAATGAATCAAGTTATAGTTTGGCGCCAAAATACCGTGGTTTTTGTACCGTTATGACAAAATATCGTGGTTTTTGTACCGTTATGACAAATTATCGTGGTTTTTGTACCGTTATGACAAAATATCGTGGTTTTTGTACCGTTATGACAAAATACCCTATTTTGGGTATTTAGGAGATAGAGGTGAGCGTAATTTTCCGTTTTTAAAATTCGTTATGCAGTGCGTTCTCTTTGGCTCAAAACAAGATATTCATATTAAAGCTTTGTTGTGCTTCAACCAAATTTATATAAGCATACTTGTATGAATGAAGTAACTTTTGAATTGAAAATATGGAATTCATATTGTTTTTTGGTATATATGAGAATTTTGGTATACTTTCCGATACCACTTTTACTCGTTGAATTGTATTCTTGGCGAACTTAAATTTTGAAGCGAATTCACAGAATGAAATATCTGAAACTTTGTAAAAAAGATTGCCAAAAACCTACTGTTTGCGGACAAGTATAATCCGTTTCGAAAGTGGGTTTACGCGACGTATTTTTGCGTTGTCTCCAATTGTGATACATTTCATTATTGCTGTTTCAGGCACTTCTTTCTACTAGTTTTCAGCAATAATTGTCAGGTCAAGTGTACACAAAAAGGTTACAGTTTCGACCTGTTAGGTACGCTGGTAATTAAAAATTACAAGAGTCTCCTTTCCCAAATCTAGAATATCATATAAAAAGACGGAAAAGACTTTCTCCCTTCTGTTTTCCCGATTTTCTCCCTAGTGTGTGGATATGTGTGGTTCGTTAAAAAAATAAAATATTGTGGCAATCAACTGCTAACAACTAGCGTATAGGCCTATCTCAAATCGTAATGTTGCACATAGTTGAGATTAGAAAAATCATTAAAAATGTTTTAACATTGTATCAAACGGATTTCTGTTCTGGTTTGCATAATTTTTCACCGTTTAGACTCCAAAACCCCTAAATATTTTGTTAACATTTTTTTATCCTAAAATATTTTCGTAGATATTTTTTATTGGCTAAAAACAAAAATATTGGAAAACATTGAAAATAAATTTTGTATATCAGCTTATATTGGCCTGAAACGTGTAGATCCTAAGTCTCAGGGCTGTAACATATGCTACACAAAAAACATTTTCTTTTAAAAATGTCCGAGCCCTGGTGATGGCCATGTTTGCTACATATACTCTGTGGTATTTGTCAACACCGCGCGAAACGAAATCTAGTTCTTTAGTGTCTATGGTGTTTGTACATTGCAGTCTTTTTATCAATATGCATTGGCAAGTTTGTGTGTGAATAAACCTCACCATAGATTTTCACTCGATGGCTCTACATTTCCCCATGCAATTTATTAAGGGATTTTTATGGAGTTGATATCTCAAGTTTTAAAAAGTTTCAAAAATTGTGGTAGGGCTCATAAAAAAGAGGAGAGAAATTTGATCAGGGTATGAATTCGATATAAGCAATTATTGTACTTCTTTACACTTTAAAATATAAAAATGTGAAATTTAAATGTATTTGAGCCTAAAATTGAAATAGCAATTACTATATTAAAATTTGTGAAAACTTCTAATGTCTCATTTAAACCCTGAAGCCTTTTGCCTCCTCTTTCAGAATATAAAACCCGTTTGGGTCAATTTTGCACAGATCAAGCTTATTGATCGCTTTTAAACCGGTATACTAGTCCTTACATAATCAGTGCACTCATGCTAAACGAAAATAAAAATAATTTGATTTAGATTATAATCATTTTTCGAGAAATCCTATAATGTGTCCTATTGGTTATTTTATGCACAAGTGATTACTAAAATAAAGCCACTTTAAATTATATACCAAAAATCCTTGAGAGTCTGAGTCAGTGCAAAAGTATTCTGATAATGATGGATCTATCTCAATACTCAAGCCGAATGATCTCCCAGGTGTGTATTGACGTTTGAGATATTTTTTTTCCTCACTGTCGAAATTGAATAAATCATCTATGATTAAGTTCATGTGTGACCAACGAGCCATTCCCTCCGTGTACTTTTCCCCCTCTCTGACAAACAAACATGTATTGAAATATAATTGTGAACAACATGTAATATTAAATATATACCAAAAATGTCATTATTCATCAAAGATTATGAAACAGAAAGATAGACTCGTTTTCCTTACGAGTCTTCATAAATATGAAGCAGATCTTCTGGAACCATGTTGAATGTGCAGCTTAAAATAAAGTACAAAATTTATGCATTGCTCAGTGTCTGATGTTGTAGAATATAAGCTAATAAAAAATGTTTATACCAAGTGCCGAATTCGGAGGCTTCGTTTCGTTTAAATAGTTCATTACAGTTTTGTACCTTGTCGCGCCACACGCAACGCAAAATCATATCCTCACAGTTTTGGGTATTCTGAAAAATTCAGAGTCCAAAAGGAAAATACAATTGTTGAACATAATATATTTCAGGCTTGATAGTAATATCCGACAACTAAAATTTCAATATCATAAAACTCCAACAAGTCATTTTTCAATATCATAAAATAACGACAACTCGACTCCAGTATCGCAAAAAACAGACAACTTAACATAGGAGCAAACATACTGGTCTAATTAGTTTACGTTGTCTATTTTTATGTGAATTGTGTTCGGTCTACGAACAGTATTTTTTACATTATGACTCACTTTAACATTCAAGCTATGTAATTTGAATATTTAATGCTAATCCTCAGTAGTTGGATTTTTTAATCCCCAATGTAAGAATATTATAATTAGTAGCTAAATGTCAACTAATCCGATGCATTGTTTACTAGTTTACATAACTAACTCCGAACGCATTTCGTTCGTCTTTTTCTGTGTTCTAACTAATTATAAATACACAACACTAATCTTTTGACATTGTTTTCAATACACTTTTTAAGACTAAAAAAGTTTACAATTATTCATGACATGTTTTTAAATACTGTGCACAATGACCTACTTTATCTACTCTCCCAAAAGGTATAAAAACAAGATTATTTCTGTACTAAACATGATTCCTATTCCAGACTTTGCCGAATAAACACACTACATTTTAAGCACAACTCGCTACACGCTTCTACATACGCTTTATTCCCCTGCTTAATTATTGCTAGTCTCACATTTCCCAATCATCAAACATACGTAACATCATTCACACACATACAAGCAGAAATACTTAGACCACGACTTTTCAAATTGAGTTGTCGGATTTTTACGATATTGGAATTTTAGTTGTCGTATGAAGAAATGGTGAATTAAAGTTATTAATTTGATCCAATCAAACCATACGCATATGATTTAATTTAGTGTTGTTTGGAATTACATTAGCTGAATGTTTTTAGACTGATGTAAATTTTTTGATTGGCTTACGTCGAGAAGAAACTGAGTGAAATTCCTATGCAAATGTTCATAATCAGAAATGTTTAAGTCCTTCATAATTTTTTCAAGATCAAGAAGGCTCAGGTTTCCGACGAGGGGAGTGTATGAGATATTCAACAATGGAGTAGTTAATGAATTGTTGAATTTCTCACTGAAACTTCTTGACGAAGAGCAAATCTGGTCCAAATAGTAAACTGGTGCTTCGGTTTGAAAAATTTCATTCATAGAACGGCCAGTTTTCTCGGTCCCTCTATTACTCAATAAAAATACCATATGCATACATTGATAATTTTTAATAATAAAAAAAATTAATATGAAATAAATATAATAGAAAATGAATTTACTATGAAATAAAGGTATTTTGTAATACGTATTGATGGTATAAGTTTATTAATAAGGCTTAGTCGTTTATATGAATTTAGGTATGCAAATTGCATTGCAAAATGAAGGCTGGAAAATAGTTGAATATTTACATTTTTTGTGCTTCGATAAGTTGTTCGGCTTTGGTTTTAAGAACTTTGTTCGTGTTGCAAATGGTTACCGCAGGGAAAGGTATCTCGTCAATAGTCGTCTCAAATGGGTCAAATGTTACAACAATGTGATTATTGTAGTATTTCATCCAAATGTCTTCAATTAGCAATGCTGCCACAAAGCATATAATAATTCCAATGATAAATGAAGGGAACCAAACTAATCTGAAATTTCACAACATTCTGCATTTAATAATTTTTTCATATATATATAAAACAATTTATTAAAAAATTTAATAACATTTTATTTTGGTCCTTTTTTAATGTACCTCTTCAAGAATGCAATCCAGCAACTGAAACTGCAAATCCGGGATACATTTTCATTCTCAGCGTTGCACACTCCATCATTTTCAACTGGAAGTTCAACAGCTGAAAGGTCGTTATTAGAAATGGGCGTCAAAACCAAACTCTCATGCAACTCGTTTGGAGGTAGATCAGTTTCAAGTAGATTTTTCGCCATAACCCTTTTTGGAAGTGTTAAAAGTAATTCGCGTTTAAATTTGTTTTCAAAACAAAATTCCACCGGTTTGAATAATTTATTGAAATCATTCAAGTACAATTTTTAATAGAAAGCACTTACCAACGAATTAAAAAATTTATTTGTTTCTCTCGGTTGGAATTTGGAATGATGAATTCATGTAAATGCAGTATTCGAACAGAATTGAGTTTTATGTTGTTCAATTTTTTCAATTTATGGGTTTGCTGGAACTGAGGAATTTGCAGCTAGAAATGACATTTATTTGTTACTTAATACAAAATACTTTTGAAGAAAATACAGTTCATTCAAATCTTGAGAACAGTTTGCAAAGAATGAGTTAGTCAACAGTAAACAACAATTATGAGGTATAATATGTGCGTGTGATAATCACAAATAATTATTGCATAAGACTTTGGCTTCACAAAACTTAACCAGCGCAGAGGAAAGTACAATGATGGTTTGCTAAAATGATTTTATGAGTAAGAGAAAAATAATTGTTGCCGTGTCTGTGTGAGCACGCCCTCAACAATCTCCAATATTACAATTATTGTCATACACCCAGCAGTGGCGTATATAGGGGGCATAGGGGGTTGAAGCCCCCTCAAAATTTTTAGGCTTTACACTAGATAAAATCAGGTTTTTCCAAACAACCCAAAAAGAGGCTATTTTTGACTTGAAAATGCTAAAAATCTCAAAAAATTTCGCGCTACGCGCGATTTTAATATTTTTTAATTTAATTTTTACTCGGGATTTTAAATGCCAGCTGGATTTTATAAACCGGGGTTGAGATTTAAAAAATTGAGTTAGGTTTGGATAGGATTTTAATAATTATTACGTTCGAAAAGTTGTGTTGGGTCAGAATGCGTTGTTCGAAATTTCTGAGTGCTGGGTTGAAAATTTAGGACCCTCTAAAATCTCTACTTCCTTTGCACCGCACACGGTTATCGTCACGTTTTACAATTCACTAGCTAGCAACGCTACCCGCATCAACTTTTATTTATACATCTACCAAACAGGTCGTGCATGGCATGTTGCAAACGCATGATATATCATGTTCATTTTTGTCAATTGCACACGGCAGTTCACAAGAAACACGAACTTACACATGAATGAATGTATTCTTTTAAGGAGTTGTGCAATACAGTGGAAGGAATATAATTTGGCCACATCTTGTTTAGTAGAAGCATATTACTTGTAGCACACGAGTTCAAAAGTCTCTGTTTACACCGTGACCTTGTTCAAAAACATTCTTTGACTCTGCTCCACATCATCATTACAACAGGAAGCACAGTTCACAAGTTTAATAGGTACTTGGAGTTTCATAAGAATGTGTTATGTGTATAATCAAATAATGAGTCTGTCTGTATGCGAGCGTACAACTAATGACGATTTGAACTTGTGCATAATGTAATAATAATGTCTCGCTGTCTTGCTAAGTCTGCATGGTATTATGAATAAATGCATACACTGGTTAGTCGGTTTTTATGTCTCAGTTGGAGCTGCCAAGTTTCATGAGAATCATCGCCCTGTTGCTGTTGAATATGAACCTCTGGGTTTTGGAATATCTTTGACTTAATGAACACCAACAAATACATATACGGTCTACGTACTTAATTTGAGACTTGTTCATAATTAGTGGTATATTGCACTCTTTTTTCTCCGAATCGCGTTGGTTCATTTGTTCTACATGCTACAAAACCACAAACATATACACGCATATGATTCAAAGGCGTAAAAATTCCAAACAAAATTTTATTCTTTTGCATTACAACCAACAAATCAAATCATTGAAAAATGATTAACTGTTTCAAAATTTTCCACCAGAAGTATTTAGAAGAATGTATTTAATAAAAAATTATTGGATTTACACTGTAGGTATTTAAGATATTAAACATTCAAGTCCCTTTAATGAAGCATAAATTAAGTTTCGGGAAAGTGTATAGCTAATGGACAAGGTAGTGGTAGTTATAGCGGTGCAGAATGGAAAATAATAAGAAAATAGCAAGCATTTAAAAAAAACTATATTAGTTAAATTTATGGATTAATTGATTTTACTTTTAAGTGGCTAAATAGGTACCGATTAATGGGTACGTGGTACATCAATGGCTACATTGTAAATTATTAATATCAATAATTTTAAAACAATAATTTTTCCATTATTTGGACTTTGCATATTTTGATGCGATGTTTGTTTCTTTTGCTATAGAGGTACATTTTTGATAAAATTGAAGCGGTTGTTAGAATGGATTAAATTGCGAGTTATCGGGCAAATTGTTAGCTTATACACTCAAAGTTTTACAATTGTAAACTATCCTTCGAGTTTCATGCAATTGTATGTACCCAACAATTTGTTTTAAATGTTTTCCTTTTTCTTTTCATGAGTTTTATCATGGGTCATCTGTACTCGAAACTTTGTGAAATTTTCTTGACATGATTGACCAAATACTTTGCCTCGGTGGTGTGCGACACCATGCCCGCAGCGTAAAGTAATACAAACATTCTATCAAACTTAGTCCAGAGAAACCTAGGCACAATCCCATGAGTCCTATAAGAAAAAATTAAAGAATTTCAGACATCCCATTTATATAGACATTTATACATTATTATCAACTTATTAAACATTAATATTATTAATATTAAATTAATTTAAATAGTTAAATCTAAAAAAACATTTAAATTTTGTTAGTGTATTAATTGCTCCACAAGTGTCTAAACAAAAAGTTGAGGATGTTGTATTTTATGGAGTTTGAAACCGGTTGGTATTAAAATATTATATAAAAAAGTTAGAAATGATTTTTTTTTCGTTTTTAATAATAAAATATTTGTGTTGCTTTTAAATTAATTACTGTAAGGAAACATAGTAGGGCGTACCGCCTGTGTTTGCAATCAGGTCTGTCAATCCGAATAATTTAGTCCGATAGCGTGGATATGTTGAACCTTGACCAAAATAAATGTGAACAATGGAAATGTTACTTCGAGTTCCATTTCTAGATAAATATTATGAATTATAATTAAAATAATTCATCCGCTATTTTTCTAATTAGTAATTTCATTATTCATCGTTTGCATAATTTACTGGGTGTCGTCTTCGGTATAATTGTTTGCCATTTGATAAACCGAAGTTTGAAGTGGAGTTGATGTGAGTTCGTCAAGGTATTCTAATTCCGTGCATGTGGGGTAACAATGCGAACAATTATTCTGTATTCCATCTTTTAAAAATTCCTCTATTAAAAACAAACGGAAACAAGTTCATTGTACATGAATGAATGAATGAATGGAAGGTTTTATTAATATTCTCGACGGGCCCTTGCCCATAGAATATGACAATTTATACATAATATACAGCATTTTGATTATATAATACAAGCACAATGTGTACATTATTCACACATAACTACCTATAGTATGTCCTATGCACGCTAACAACTTTACTTAAATATGTATATCTGTAAACCTTTAGACACCACTAGCGCCCCAATTACAAAATTTGTCGCTTACCCCAGACGCGGTCACCCCTATTCACATACTAAGAGCGTTTAGTATGCTACTTGTTCAGCTCTGCCCGATTCCACCGATCCACTTACATATACATACATCGCAAAAAATGACCATCATTCTCCCGTACTACCCATTTAATCACAGACAACCTGCAGGTACCTGCCTCTCTAGGACTGCTTCATCATGGAATACGCGGAGGAGAAAATTACACTAGCCGACAGGCCTTTACATTATGGAGTAAATTAATACGCATCCGACTAATATATACAGTAATCCAACTATATAGTATATTTTTACCTATTAAAACTAAATACAGTTGTACATAGATGTTTTTTATGTTGCAATATATTAACACAAGGAAAAAAGTTCTATGAAAAAACCTTGTGTCAATATATTGCTGCAATTACCTGAGTGGGCAGTCTCGGGGAGCCGCCAGGTTTGGTTCAGTACAGTACAAATATAATTTTTAGTAGAGATCATTAGAAGCACATTGGTAGGTTAGCTATGTGTCCAGACGAAGTAGTGTTCTGTTTAGTGGTGCTTTGCCGGCCAACTGGGTGTACAGGAGGTACAGATACATATAGCGTTTAAGAGTGATAGTAATATCAGTAATATGTAATTACTGAATGAGGAGATTTGAAGAGTGTTGGAATAGTGTCGGGAAGACACCATAATTTGCTGGACTGCTTCTGCTGTCTTGAATCAAGGTTACGGACTTCAGAATGTAAATAAATATGTAAATAGGTCCTGCATGATGGATGTTGTATTGAACGACGGCATGGTTCCAGCAAGACCTTACCTTTCGACCTGACTTCCTGGTTCACTCGTCGCACTTAACCGCACCGAATGTACACAAACGCACTTATGACACTTATAGCTAACCATACCACCAAAATTTTGTCACAACCACACACAGAAAACAATCCAAATCGTTGTAAAAACAGGAGCTTTGACGTACGTCTTACCTTATTGAACCAAACCGAGCGGACTAACAAGGGACACTACAGACATGTGTACCTCAGATTTTCATGAAAATTGGTACAGACGATGCTTAGGGCATGCAA
>JAQFYB010002374.1:0-24970 GCA_034694085.1 Pogonognathellus longicornis
GCGTGAAAAAATTTTGCAAATTTTGCCAAAAATTGCGCAAATTTGGATAAAAATCAATGTAAATTGTAACAATATCGAAATTTTGAGTTTTTTTGATTTTTTACGGCAAAAATAACCACTTTTTTGGTATTTCGGAAGAAACCTGTTTTTATCTAGTGTAAAGTCCAAAAATTTGGGGGGGGCTTCAGCCCCCTAAGCCCCCCCCTAAATACGCCACTGTTTAGAAGAGGTTGTGAACTTTGGTAAAGTTTTTTTGCGCTTCCTGTGTAAAATTGTTTTACAATCGCGTGGGATTTGGTTGTTCCTTTGAAACGAAAATTAATTTCCGTTCTTATTTCCCAATCTTAGTAAACGTTCACGATCACGATGGATGATACTTAAAAATGTAATGTGAAATATTTACAACTTAATTTTTTATTAAGTACTGTAACACTGCTCATAAACTTTGAAACAAATTTTAGTATTCTTGTTAACTTCATTTGGTTAACACGTTGCGTTGTACCAGTAATGTAGGTTACTGTATAAATTATATATCTAGAGCAAACTTATGGTTGCTCTATTTATATTTGCTGGATTAAAATTTGGATTAGTTGCAATTTTTTACGAAAATGTATCAAAACAATAATCATTTTCCTAATGTGTGTATAATTGGGACAGGGTAAGACAACGGATTTCATATGTTTTTAAATTAGTTACTAAATCCTAAAGGTATTTATACGAATGCAATATTTTTAATTAATTACAAAGTAATTTATTGAAAGCATGATCACTCTGCAAGCTGTTCTATTTCAGAATGTCCGGATTGTGTGCGGCGATTCAGTTGAAAACGAAATTAGGACTGAAGTCCTTCACTATAATTGATGGAAACGAAGATGTTGGAGGAACGTGGCTACTTAACAAATACCCAGGATGTGCTTGTGACATTCATAGTCATTTGTACAGTTTTTCATTTGAGCTGAACCCAAGTAATAAAAAAAATTAAAAAATATTTAAATATCGTAAGGAGTGGTTAGACACAAAACTTATAACATAAAATGCGCAACAGGTTCGTTTCGAAATTAAAAATCCAACAAGTTATGTAGAGTTTTGTTTTCTCTACAATAGTGTACTTATTATTTTCGGAGAATTGTAAAATATATCAATAGTATTTAAGTTGGAAGATATGAAATAATGACGTTATTTCAAAACCTAATAACTTCTTTATCTTACATTCCCCAAAAATTACAAACAGGTCATTATTGTAGAGAAACACTGAGTACACAATTTGTTGGATTTTTACTTTCGAAACGAATTTGTATTTGAAAATTATAATAATAATACGCATGATCATTTCTAGATTGGTCTGAATGTTTTTCGCCGAGCGACGAAATTCAAGAATACATGAAAAGAGTTGCTGCAAAACACGACTTGTACCCTCGAATTAAATTTAGGCGTCAAATCCAGACTCTTAAGTGGAATGAAGCCATTTCCCAATGGAAGGTCACAATGTCTCACTTGGATAATAAAGAAGGGACATTAGAAACCCTTATGTTCGACGTCGTGTATGTTGCATATGAATACATTTTACAAATATCTGTGTAGTTTTGTGAAACCTATTTTTAAATGAGTAATTATTCAATTTTTCATATTATAACCATTGCTTATTATTTCCCTGAAGTTTTAATTTTAAAAATGCAGGATAAATGGACCGGGGACGATTAGAATGCCAAACTATCCAGAAGAGTATATGTCCTTCAAGGGTCCAATAATTCACTCAGCAAAATGGGATTCATCAGTTGAGTTGGACAATAAAGTTGTGGCGCTCATTGGGAATGGTGCAAGTGCAATTCAGATGGTTCCAGTTCTTACTAAGAAAGTAAAGGAACTGAATGTCTACCAGAGAAAACCTACTTGGATTGTACCTAGAGATCAGTTCAAATTTTGGAAAATAGTGAAAATTATTTTTGCCTATTTCCCTTTCATTATGGCTCTTTACAGGTTTTTGATTTACTGCAAGTGGGAACTTTATTACCCAATGTTTGTAGAAACATCTAAATTCAATAAATTGGGTACGTGCATTTCATGCAACAAGCTATTTCAGTATTATTATTATCGTTATGTTGAGATACATCTACTCGCTGTTTAATCATGGAAAGCATGGGGATTTCTTGTATACTTTACTTACAAAAGGTATATTATACCAACAGGTCAATGATGTACATCAAGTTAAACCGATTTTTAGAATGTATGTTTATCGACTAAATTATTTCGGTTAGGTACTTTATTCTGCATGATGAGAGGCGACATGTATCTCAAATTAAGTAGGTCTTGCGAAAATTGATAAGCTAATTTTCTAATCTTTCAAATAGTGGTTTAGATTATTGATAGTATTATTTAAGGGCATCTTAATTTTGTAACTTTAATTTAATTGATGAGCCATAATAGTTTATCTTGAATTAACGCTTTGATCAAGCTAAAGGTGCAATGGGCGCCAGAAATACTAATGAGGTTTTAATCCCAAAACAATTGTTTTCTAAAATAATAACTAAAAAAGTAAAAATTGCTGTTGAAAATCAAGAACTCAGGCAAAGTTTTTGTAGCATGACATGAAAAGGTTTTGGAGTCCTATATTATTTATGTAGGCTTAAGTAAATGGGACAATTGTTATTCTGGACATGTCCTGTAAATATTCTAATGATTTCCACATTTGTAAAATTATAGACTTCAATTTTAATGTCAACCAAATTTCACTTATATATAATAAATATATTTGTTACAGGGGAGAGAGCGTGTATGAGATTTATGTGTGAACAACTTGGGGGCAATGAAGAATTAATACAAGATCTGACACCAAATTATCCGTTTGGCTGTAAAAGGCTTGGAGTTAGCAGTGACTACTACAAGTGTTTTACCAAGTCACATGTTAAATTACATAGAAGTAAAATCGTAAGTGTTACGGAAAATAGCATTCATACCGAAAACGGATTCTCTACGAAAGTCGATGTAAATCTGCAAAAAAAAAATTTACGTTGTAAACAATTAGAAGCTCATTGTATCAATTGCATGTTCCTTTAATTGTGTATACTAAATTGTTTATAAAGGTCCTAATATTGGCCACGGGGTTTAAAGTACAAGATTATTTCGCACCAATGGAGATCATAGGGAAAGAAAACGAGAATATTTTGCAAACCTGGAAAAATTACGTCCCATCAGTTTATTTTGGAATCCTGACTCATCCTGCTCCGAACCATTTCATGCTTTTGGGACCATACAGTGTTAGTATTTTAAAATTGTTTGTCTAATGAGGAATTTCCAAAAGTCCCCAACGGGATGAAATATCACATTAATTTTATTGATAGATTTCAATGTATGCGTTTATTCATTTTTGAATTTAAAAACCTTTTATACTTTATGTATTTTTTACTCAATTTTTACTCATTTGCTTCTGTTATACATATATATCCAGTACTTTACAAATTATATTGAAAGGATATATAAAACAACCAGGGGCGTATCCAGGTCAGACATTTGGGGGGGGGCTTGAACAAACCTTTGTTATATACGTCAATTTTTCTCGCGCAGCGCGAAAAAATTTAGAAAATTTTGCGACAATTTGCGGAAATTTATGACAAAATCAATTGAAATTGCAACAAAAACGCGCGTAGCGCGAAAAAATTGAGCACATTTTGCCAAAAATTGAGCACATTTTGCGAAAAATTGCCCGAATTTTGGTCATACTCAATATAAATTGCAACAATATCGCGCGTAGCGCGAAAATTTTTGAGATTATTTGCATTTTTACGGCAAAAACAACCTCTTTTTTTGGTATTTTGGGAGAAACCTGTTTTTATCTAGTGTAAGTCCAAAAATTTGGGGGGGCTTCAGCCCCCTAAGCCCCCCCTTAAATACGCCACTGAAAACAACCAATGGTAAACATCAAGTAGATTTTTACCCATTGTTAAAAGTATTTAAAGTATCAAAGAAAAAATGAAGAAAGAAGTCAACAATTTTGATGGTTAAATTACAGAGATTACAAACACTTACATACCAAACACTCAAAAGACTTTGAATGCGAATTATTTGAAATTTTGTAGGTGTACACTAAAATTGTAAAAAAGTACCTATCTGAAAGAGTAATATATAAATGTATGCTTGCAAATCCACGCAAATAATTTGCTAATGAACCTTTAAATGGATCGAAAACATATATAGTCCCCAAAAAATGTATCCAAACTTATAACTGGGGTGCATTGACACGTTGCTTTAGAGATATGACTATGACAGGTATATTTTTTAATGATGGCGATTTCAAATCTTATTTTTATTTACTCATACCGTTGCTCGCATTCAAAATCTTTTCAATGTTAATTACCTACATAGGTACATATACTCCTAAAATTGTCTTTATGCATTCTCTGTAGGTACTTTGTATAATACATTTTTCATGAGTAGCCTTGATTTATTTTCATTTCATAATTAGGATTTTCTTTAATTTTCGTGTATTATTTGCAGGCTTTGGGCAACAATTCTCTCATTTTTATGTCGGAATGTCAAGTGAATTACGTAGTGACGGTGATTAAAGAAATGATGAGACGAGGGTCTAAATGTGTGACGGTGAGATCGGAAGCAGAGAAGGAACACATGGATGATTTGAAGCAAAATATGAAGCGTATGATTTGGTCAACTGGGAATTGTGGGGCTTGGTATGCCAATGCTAAAGGTGACGTCACGGCTCTATGGCCTCTCCCGAGTTATAAATTTTGGTGGAGGACTCGCAAGGTCAATTTTTCAAAACTGGAATTTTCATAGGTTTTGATTTTATTATCATTATTACAAGAACTTATTTTATTATCTTACTAATGGGTTGTTTGTTAACAAAACTTGTTTGATTAACAAAAATGTAAAACACATATTTTATTTACATCAACACAGCCCCAGTACAATGAAGGAATATATGATCATAAATTACGTTTAATTAAATTCGAACGGAAGAGTGTGCCCTTAAATATTATATTGATTTGGACCGGGTTCTTATAAAAGTAAAATAAATATATTAATATTCATCCTTATCATTATGTTGCCAAATTAATCTTCACTGTTATCAGACAAATCCAAACAATCATCAACATAGGAATAACTGAAATGCTTTATATGAAATGCATTGTCCATATTCTCTCTATCCTCATTCCAGAATCCTTTCATGACTGTCTTCATATCCAACGATGTTTGAATAGTGAAAAATTCCTCAGACGTTATGGCTGTTCCACGGTCAATGCTAAATTCATAATATTCTGAATTCTTGGCCTCCAGGCCAAAAATTGGACTTCTGATGAACACATTAGGCGATAGGAATCTCACATAAATCTTGTCCATGTTTTTATTTTTCCCAATAAAATCAACCAATGCCTTTTGTTTACACTTTCCTCTAACTTCCAATACCAACACTTTCGGACGGACTTTATCAAATTTTAAATTCTTAAGTTTAAGTCCACTAACATCATCCAAAATAAGCAGATCCAAGTCAAATTGTTTATCTGTTAAACCTCTTAAGAAGGGTTGAATCGAAGGGAAATTCACTTTCAGTCTCTTAATATTTGGTGGCAAAAACCGTATTTTCGAAAGGGTCTCAATATCACCGACGATTTCCAAGTCCGTCAAATTAAGACAATTTTTAAAGTGACGCAAAAAATCCAATTCACCACACAATTCACAACTTAAATAGTTTAAATTTGGCAAATAAATTTGTTGAGTGTTGCTGTTGAAGAAATCATTATAATTGTGAGGTCGACATAAAGCAAGTTTTTCCAAGGAAGATGGTAGGGCATCAAACGAAAGGAAAACTTGAAAGAATAATTGTTTGACGGGCATGCCTATTTTTTTATGAAATATATTACAGCAATACAGATCAAGATAATCTACTGACGATTTTGACTCTTCAGTCCTAAGTAAATCAATATATGAAAATGAAATTCTTTCTGCTTTAAAAGTGTCTCTGGCCCAATCGAATTGCTGACGCTGTTCAAAGGAGCCAATAACATTTATATCTTTCACATTGGTAAAATCAATGTAATTATTCGAAGTCACTTCCGCTGGATAAAGGCCACCAACAAAAAACACTACTTCATGAAAATGAACTTTCAGAGGAGTAATTCTTTTTAAGTCGATGTCACTGTCAACGTGTATGACAGAGTCTGTAAGACAGAGAATATTGATGGAATGCAGTGCGTTGTAGGGAATCATCACGTCAGGGTTTGGATTATCGATTATGGCATGCTCGATCGATCCTTTCAAGTACAATTCCGTCAAGTAAAAACTATGTGACAAATATGATTGTATGTCATGAGGTTCATACAGATGAAGAACACGAATGTTCTTTCCAAATTGGGTAAGGAATTCTGAAAGCTCTTCTCTCGTATCGTTGTCTGACTTTAATCTCTTTCCTGAAAAGTCTCGTCCAAACTTGAATGATTCGTACTGTAGAGCTGGCAGTGACAAATACTTTGAAACGTTGATGAAGTCCAATGGGCGGAACCCTGAGTCGAAATTAATTGTAGAAAGCTTTCTAAGAAATGGCTCAGACGCTTCATTCCAAGTACGACGTACACTCCGACAGTTTTTGATGCTTTCGAATGACAAAAACTTGAAGATTTTGCTTAAAATCTACAATATAAATAAACATTTCACAACGGTTTCAACTATAGATTTATGCAGTCTATACGAATTACATTAAATACATAGAATGATTTCAGGAATTGGAAAAGTGTAAGTGACTCAGTTACATATGAAACGGTACTAACCAAGAGGTTGTCCAAGGCTTTTGAAATTAAATGGTCGATCCTGCTTTTCTCAACACAAGAAACTGCAAGTAAACTGTTGTTAACATCTGGAGGAACATATATCCCGATTTGAAGCATCTCCAATATAATTTCGTCCTTTCCCGGATTTAAAGCTAACATCCTTTGAAAAACTGACGCTTTCTGTTCCACCTAATAATTTCACATGTTGATTTTAATATTACTTTGTTGCACACTTTTTTAAAACACATTATGGTTTAAGCACTTAAATTGTAATGGAAATTGTGCTTCTCATTTTCAAGTCTTTTAATCCTGGAGGGCAAATTCATCAACAAATACTGCTCCAGGCTAACTTCGTTATGTTTTGCAGAAACCAGCGAGTTGATAATTTCTTTCCAATCTGGAGATACACACATGCATCTTACAAGGTCACCCCTCTTTAAATGAGAAAATATACGTGGAAGAATCTGGTAAATATAAAACATTAATTGTCTTCAATCTGATAAATGGCAAATGAAGCAGGTGAGTCAAATTAAATGGGATAGTACGATAATATAATAATTCAGAAAAACTTACTTTAAAATTCTGGACTGGATGCAGACGGTTTCGGAATACTTCCAAAATTGTTTTGATCGTTTGTGTGTCTTTGGTAATCATTACTTCATAAATGGCCGCTCGAATTTCCAAAACATTTTTGGAAAGCACCTGTTATATGTAATAATTATTATCAATTATGCATTATTATACTCATCATTTATTCCGACATCCGATGTCTAAATACAACTATTGACTATCTGGAATAAAACTTACAACTTTTCGACATTCTATATCAGTGAGAAGTCCATTGTTAAACAAATACTGGACAATGTTAAAATTGTCTATTTCTATAAATTTTTCAACATCAGGGTGATATTTGTATTTGAAGATTTCACTGACTGTGATATCGTCAATGTCTGGTTCCGACAATGAAGAAGAAGACATTTTCAATTCTACGAATTTTGGTTAGCTGTTAGCAAGTGTTTGTTGAATATTCAATAGACATAGGAACCAAAAACTGAAAGTGATTAAACACAAAAGCTTTATATTCAATATTATGTACTAATCAAAAATATGATGAATGAAACTACATTTGTCAGAAAAATTAATATGTTTGAAGTTTGGTGCCGCGTACCTAGAGGGGTGCACAGGGTCAACTCAACGTGCACCCCCCAGAATGCTCAAAATTATTTTATTTTGCCATAAAAAATCAAAAATTTCGCGCTCGGCGCGATTTTGATGCTTTTAAGTTGGTTATAACCTCCAATATTTAATTTCTGTTTACAACCTTGCTGTGCACACCTCAACCTATGATCCAGGGTATGCGCCTGAAATGAAGCACCATATAATATAGGGTGTTGATTAAGTAAGACTCATGAACCAATAGGAATTATGAAGTGCGATTAGTATCAATCGAAAGAGGGTGAATCAACAATCATTTTAGTTTATTTGTTTACTTCGGTAATTTCGGAACAAGGCTTCAAATAAACTGGTCCTCCACCATGTTAAAATTAAAGTCAATATTGCTTTGAACTGACGTAGTTCATGTCCCGGACCGAATCATGAATGACTTGCGAACAATACCAATCGAAAGCAGGCGCGTATACAGTGGGTGCACGTGCACACCCTAGAATGCGTTTGCTATAAAAAAACCGCTTAATTTTCCATAAAAGTTCAAAAATATAGAAAAAATTTCGAGCTACGTGCGAAATTGGTACTTTAAAGTTGATTTCGACCCAGTTCAAAGCGGTGTATGCACTCGATCGTACCTTATAATCGAATTTTGCTCTACCAATAATTAATTTCTGTAAAAATACCTTTCTGTGCACTCCCCAGCATACGATCCTGGGTACGCGCCTGATCGAAAGGGTAGACTTCAACGGTCATTTTCATGTATATATGTATAGGTACTTAGGTAGGTATGTTATGTATTGTTTATTCAGATGATAATTGGCCAATAATGCCTTTACATCGATTTTCACGTATTTTACACATGAAATTGTTTTGTTTTATAACATTAGGATATGAGTTTGGTTTATTAGAAATAATTATATTATGTAATATGAGAATTGTGTTTCATTTAAGAGGGATATTATTGTATACAGATTGTAAGCGACTTTTAAATTACGAAACTTAAGTTGCACAAAATTCAGAATGTTCTAAATACATTTTTGTCTTGTCAAAGCTTTTTCATGTATGGTGCTTAACATTGGAAATTGAATGTGGATAAAATAATTGTCCAAGAAAAATGGGTCAATGACAAAGTTGTCTACTCGTAGCACAAAAGAAACAAAACATGAAATCGATACATTTTTCATGGGTAATTATTTCACTCACATTAAATTTTCAAAGTTAGGCAACCAATACATGAAAATGACCGTTAAAGTCTCCCCTTTCAATTGATATAAATCTCAATTCATAATTCATGAACTAAAAGTATTATTGTGAGGTGCATGCATTTTAACATGGTTGAGGTGCATTTTATATGAAGCCTTGTTCCGGCATTATTACATATTACAGAAGTCAAACAAACGATATACTAAAATGATTATTGATTAACCCTCTTTCGATTGATACTATAGAGGTAATCGTATTCATGATTAATATCGGTTAATGAGATATTAGACATCCTGTACTTTACAGTGTGATCGGTTTACACCGTAGTATGGCTTATACACGTACAGGAATTAATGCTTAGTCAACCCTGATTCAAAATGTCACGACAGTTCATTTTTGAAATAAACACTATATATACCCATCTTGTAGAGAATCGTTTTGCGCATTTAGTAAGCAATGACAAGACATGGTTACACAACACTAATAGCGCTTAAAGCGCGTTGATAAAAGACAATAAAATTTGGACAATGTGGTACCTATGAGTGAATGTGTAACTTCAAGGAAATATTTTTTTAATTTCCTTTCGAACTAAATTTTTACACACTGGTAATTATTTCCGGCAATACCGAAAAACTGGCAAGGTTGTGCGTGAAATTAGAGAAGAATAAAGACCCTTTGCTTTATAACGTGGGAGCCAAATAGGAATACCTCTATGTAATAAACTTTTTATGATTTCTTTATCATTTGAAAATAAGGATTTATTTACTTTAATCTTCATGTATTGTTACAGCCTTAGGGTATAACAAATCGCTCTTTTTTATATCGGAATGTCAAAAGTACAGATATTAATAGTAAATGTGATTAAAGAAATGATGAGACAAGGTTCTAACCTTTAAATGTGTGACGAGCGCAGCGCAAGCAGACAAAACAAAGAACACATGGATGATATGAAGCAAAACATGAAGCCTATGATTTGGTCAACTGGAAATTGTGGGGCATGATATGCCAATGCTAAAGCTGACGTGGCGGCTCTATGGCCTCTCCCAAGTTATAAATGGTGGCGGAGCGCAAAGTCAATTTTTCAAAACTGGATTTTTCATAGATTTTGAATTATCATTATTACAAGTACTTATTTTATTATCTTACGAATAAATAGTAACAAAACTTGTTTGATTCACAAAAATGTAAAACACATATTTTATTTCCATCAAAACAACCCTGGTACAGTGAAGGAAATAATAATAAATTACGTTTAATTAAATTCGAACGGAAGAGTATGCCCTTAAATATTATATCGATTTGGACAGTGTTCTTAAAAAAGTAAAATCAATATATTAATATTAATCCTTATCATTATGTTGCCAAATTAATGTTCATTGGTAATTTCATCGATCATCATATTGATAAGCATGGGAATTATCGAAAAAGTATTAACGATATTGATCGCCAAACTCCTCTCTATAAACATTCCAGAAACCTTTCATGGCTGTCTGCATACATCATATCAAACGATCTTTGAATATTGAAAAATTCCTCGGATGTTATGGCTTTTCCACGTGTATTGCTGAATTCGTAATATTATTGTGAATCTTCGTCCACCAAGCTACAAAGCCGACTTATGATGAACACGCTATAGGTTCTACTGGTTTTTGAAATCTCACATAAATCTTATCCATGCTTTTATTTCTCTCAATAAAATCAACAAATGCCTTGTCTTTATACTTTCCACCAACTTCCAATATCAACACTTTCGGTCTGAGGTGATCAAATTTGAAATATTTAAGATGACACGCTCGAACAAAATCAAAAATTAGAAGATCCAGGTCAAATTTTTTACTTCTTAATATACATGTGTAATGTTTATTGCACGAAATTTTCACTTTCAGTATCTTAAGATTTGGTGGCAAAAGCAGTTCGACCCAAGGGGTCATAGAATAAACGAAGATTTCCAAGTCCGTCAAATTAAGGCAATTTTTAAAGTGACGCAAAAAATTGAATTCACCATCCATTTCACAATATAAATAGTTTAAATTTGGCAAATAAATTTGTTCCATGTTGCTGGCCAAGGGAAGAAGGTCGGGTCGACATAAAAAAAGTTTTTCCAAGGAGTAAGAGTTTTAACAAAAGTTTTACTGCATGTATAGTTATGCTGACGTCAGCCAGAAAATATGAAACGTTGGTTTTCTAAATTTGTTTTCTATTATTTATTAAGTCTATTTGCACTATACGTGGGTTTTTGAAAATTTTATGTCTAGTACAGTTTTTTACGCTCTATTTCATGATATATTTAACTCCCAATTTGCAAAACCAATGAGTGTCCCTATTACCCTCCAGCGTGCCACATATTAGAGCCGTGCCATGAGAAGCACACTATAGTATGTGTTTTGTCGATTTTAACACCATAGATATTTTGATACTGAATTACTTCAACTTCATTACAGCAATTCATTTTGCGAAAACTTTTTCCATTTTCAAGATTTAAATACCATGAAATCGATATGCATTCGTCTAATGCCGCTTTTTACTCTACAGATCAACAAATTACCTGGTAGTTACGGATAGATTTGTATTTTTGGTAGCTGGTGAAATAGCTACTGCATATCATTAAAACATCTGCAAATTTAATTAAATTGTTTTAAAACTGTAATACAAATCATTCTTTTGTTAATTCTTTTGTTTTATTGTCCATATCTATTAATATGTGATAGACTTGCATGATAGATATAATAAAATTATCTAGTGTACGTTCCAAAATCTGGGTGGGGTACGTGCCCCATGCCTATTTACGGCCCTGTTGACACTGTGTACAAGAAATGATCATACGCGTACCTCAAATAAGACTTTCATCACACTGGAATAATTCCATTGTGATTGCAACAGAAAGATCTGGCAGCATTGATGAAATTGTGGTTTTCCGTGAAAAATGTGTTTTTATTTCTTCGTCTCATCTCAGCCAGCTTCATTACATATATTCAGTGGTTTACATAGACGTAGAAAGTAACACTTCTTTCGCCTGTATGTTTAGTTAATGGTTGAACACAAGAACACAAGAAAACTTGGCAGCATTTGGACTCACTAAGTCACAATATGTGAAAAATTAAATTGAAAAACTTACATCAAAAATGATTCACTAGATTTTTGCATGCAATTATATATGATTATACTCGTATAATATATTTATAATTGAGTGTTTAACTTGACACTTTGATTATTTCACTTAAGATGTAAAAACACACAGAGAAGAATTAATACATCAAAATTTTTAAACAATATCAAAGTAATACATTTTTTAAGTTATTATGATTAATTACACTTAAAATACAAACGGTAATTTGTACATGGAATTTTGCAATCTACTTATTACTAGCAGTAGCATTTGTAGTGGAATCTGATTTTACGTTTGGTTTTAAAATGAGTAAAACGACAGGGAGTACAAAGAGAGCGTTAAAAACGGAAAATATCATAACAAGAGTTACAATTCTAAAAAAGGTTTGAAAAATGTATGAATTTACAACAAACATGCCTGAAACTGCTATAATGGTTGATATAGATCCCTGCATAATTGGCAAGCCAAGGGAATACACCGTTTCCTCAACGCGTTCTTCAACTGTTTTGAAATTGGAAGAATTGTAGGCGTACGTTACGTGGGCTGGAAAGTCTACAGAGAATCCAATGCACATAATGAGGGTGACTACAGAAATGGTATCTAAACTGATACCCCAAAACACCATGAAGCCAAGAACACCCAATTCAACAGAAGCAATGGATAAAAATACACATAGGGCACTCGTTACGTTGGGAATGAAAATAAAAGCAACGATCATCACAATGAGGGATGCAATGGCCACGAGTTTGATGGTCATGCTGGCAAGAATTACTGTGATGTCAATTAAATTGTTGAAGGGATGAAAGACAGTGACGTTCATGGATTTTTCATCTGCGCTATATTCTCTCCATTTCACGAGCACATACTTTTCCGCGTCAGCATCCGGCTGTTTGTAATGTTGCACGGCGAAACGGCTAGCAATTATTTTTGTGAAGTTGTCATTGAATTTTATATCATACGAATCGACATTGTTGTCGTTGATGTAGTAATTGCGCAAAACGTCGATGAATTCCTGCTCATTTGTTATATTGAAGTTGTAGTATTCCTGGTAATTCTTTGTGAATTGTAGAAAATTCGTTAGCCAGTTTTCACCGTATTCGGGAGTCATTCCTTTAATAGACGTGATGTTGTGAATATACCTCTGCACGTTTTCTTGCACTTCGGGTTGAGAATAATCCAGAGGAGTCATAATTACAAGCTGCAATGTCAAATACAGATAAAACGTTAGAATTAATTAAATTCATACAATATTTTAGCAATAGTATGTATACTAATAATACTTATTCTTAGCAATGAGACTTTAATGGAAAAAATGTTTAAACTAATTAATATTAATTATTTTTTAGAAATAATGTTTTTCTATACATGGTTGTTATATGTATGATGTAACTGAATGTCTACCTGAGATCTATAGGGATATTCACGGAAGTATTTGTCGAATTTACGAAAATATTCAGCCATATAGGAATCATGTTCAGCCAGGTTACTTGTTTGGAGACCTTCTTTCATGTGCAAAATGCCCCAGATTGATAATCCAATGTAAAGAATATAAATGGCAATTATTGTGGCTTGAGATATTCTGTTTTGCAAAAAAGGGGCAAAGCGATTCTTGAAGAAAGCCATTAGTTTATTTTCTTTCGATTGTTTGTTTGTGTCATCATTATTTGTTTCACTTTCTGTTTGTCCTGGAATGCATTGACATAATTATAATTTTCCTATCAAAGTATTTTTAAAAAATGTTAAAATCATTTAATCGTTTTAACTTATATACCTGGAGCTTTAGCAGCATTCTTTGTATCAACTTTTCTCCATAAAAACAAGGAATGTCTTCTTTGCTCTTCAAAATGTCCACTGAGGGCCAAAATCCCCCCAAAGAAGAAAATGTGCCAAATGTAAATGAAAAGAACAGTTGTTCCGGCGTAGGCACAAAATATTTGGATGCTAGGCACAGGCGACAAAAGACCAACGTAAAATGAAAGCATATCTGTCAATGTCGTTATTGTGATTGACACGGCGGATTCAGAGTAACAATGGGCCATTCGCTGAGACACGGAATCCTTTCGAGAAGTCTTCCACCAAGAGGCCAACATTACGAATGTATCGTCTATTCCAACTCCTATGTATCAAACCAGACAAAATTACATCAAATGTTGAAATATTTCAATTTTCGGCTAATAAAATTGAGCTTTTATGTTGGGCAATGAAACTTTATAATTTTGGTAATTCGAAAAAATTAGATTGACTTGCCGATTGCAACAAAAGGCACAGTTGCATTGAGACTTATGAAGGGAACTCCAAGAAGAAAAAGGAATCCGACTCCAGCGATTCCTCCTAAAGAGGCCGACGCCATTCCCATGACTGCGACCAAAGATTTTGATGTCACCCAATCTCCAGTGTAAGAAGTGCCCATGACAAAAATAGTCATTAAAACGTAAGAAATGGCCAAATATTTAAAAGCGCTTAAAGTATTGGTCTCCAGTTCTATTCCAATTGAAGCATACGTTGTAAAATCCACCTTGATGGTTTTCCATCGACTTTGTGCCGCCAAAAGATTGTCGATTATAGCGTGCTCCCATTTAATAGCTCTAGAACAAGTTCAATACATGATGACAATAGAATTATCAATATTTTTTATTTTTTATTTGCATAGAGTCAAGGTTTTTGGTGTAGCGTAAGAATACATATATTCAATAAATATTATTACTTACTTTTGATAGTCTTCAGGAGTATCGTATTTGACAAAATAGTCGATCGATAGCGCCTCAAAAGATTCGATGGTGGTATTTGTATCATTTTTAAATTTTATTCCTCCAAGGAACAGATTTAAGTAGTTTGTTTCGTAGTTTTCTGGATTGAAGAAAATTGGATAACTTAATCTGACTGTTCCATTCACAACCTTGTCCATAACTAGACCCAGTCCTAAATGATCGTTACGGTAGCAAACTCCTTTCCATGATGCACAGAGTTCGGAGTAATTGTACGTGTTTCCCTCCCATTCAATGGAAATGCCTCTTGTATACTCATCCAATGCAGTTATTTCCTCCCAAGCGGCTGTGTCAATTAGAGAACCGCCATCGAGTTTTGTAATAATTAACCTGCAAAAAAACAAAACAAAATCAGTTATTGTAAACGATCGAACATTTATAAATCGTAATAGTATTCAGAAAATGGGATCTTTTTACATTGTAATTTGTTATGTACCTAATTTATAATTTTATCCATTATCAAATCATTAAATAAATAGAAACACTAGCTGTAATACACAGGTGTAATCAGGCGAGTAGCCAGAGGGGGTGCACCGGATACGTTAACTAATTACGTACAAACTTTTTTCCAAATTACTATCTCAAAAATAGCTTATTTTACCACAAAAGTTCAAAAATTTGAAAAAAAGTTTGTACGCAATTCGTGAACGTATCCTGTTCACCCCCTGCTACGCGCCTGGGTGTAATAATAATAATTTAATAAAATATATTACATACATTTTATTATATATTTAATAACAAGAAACCACAAAATATATTATTTTAAAATTATACACTTTATTATACATTATTTCGGTTTGACATTTAATCACCTTGCAAATCTTCCTGGACCAAGGAGTCTCGAAGGGGAAAACTTGAGCGATGTATTTTGTGGAAAAAATGCACTGATTTCTGCCACTTCCTTCTTGGCTTCTCCACCCTCCAGTGTAAATAAGTACTCAATATCATTGACATATTTGAATCTCAAAGCTCCGATTGTTAAAACTAGTGTCAATAATACTGGGAAGATTATAAAATATTTAGTATGCGTTCCTATACAATACCCAAGTTTAGAAAACACAACTCGAAACAAGGAACTAACAGACACAATCTTCATTTTTTGTTCAGTTTCTATAAACTTAGTTTTCTTCTTTACGCCCAGTTATGAAGGACACCAGTTAAATCTAGCCAATATACTTTTTACTCTTTATTACATTAGCTCTAACAATTATTCAAATCAATACAAATGAATTCAATTTTCCCTGATTGATTTACCAATTACAATTTAAAACTTGATTTCTAGGAAAATATAATGTAAATATAGTAATCGCAATCGAGCGTGCAATATCTTTGCACAGCACATAGTACATAACTACACGCACAATATAATATCATAATAATATTATGCTAAATTTGTTTTTGTCTATTGCCATGTTTTACAAAGGTATCCATAATGCCATACTTTGTGTAGTCCGTGTACTCCGTACTGATACAATACATGTATATACATTTTTGTTGTTTGCTTTGCTTCAATGTCTTCACGTGTTTTCTTGTTATAACCACGAGAAGTTTTCCAATGAAAAAAACACTCTGCTTTGCTTATTTTAAGTTTATTTTAACATTGACTACTATATCTCTATAAGTCGTACTTGGTCCGAAATATCCGCCCTCTATATACAGGGTGACCCATTCATTAAAGAAACTCTCCTCATTTCCTCCCCAATGGGAAATGTGGCATATGATGTATATATATATATGTATATCACTCCATGGCCTAGCACTTCATCTTTCGAATAGTAGAAATTTCAAGTTTCAATCTTTAGTACGTTCGGATATATCGGGGTTTGAATGAACTATGAACTCACTTTTACGATTACTGTTTTCCATGCAAATATTGTCTGAGTACTTGGACTTGAAATTTAAATTTCCATGGGATTTTTCCAAAATTTAAAACTGATTTCCAGAAATTGGTCAAGCTACCCAAATATCATTCCAATCAACAATACCAAAGGCGGATTTCCAGGCCCACGACCCTTCGTGATCGTCGCCTGATTTCAAAATTTTAGCAAGACATAGTTTGCATGGAAATCGTCATCGTAAAATTGGTTTCATTCAAACGCAGATATTTCCCAAAGTACTAAAGATAGAAACATGAAATTACTACCATTCAAAAGATCGAGTGCTAGACCATCATTTGATATATATCATATTATGCCACCTTCCCTGTTGTTTCCTTAATTAATGGGCCACTCCGTACATCAAGAAAGACGAATCAAGGCCTACAACAACCACAACAACTACTAAATACAATGCAAATTGTTGCAAATCTCAATGCACCTCTATCACCAGTATTCACCAGTGCAGTGTAGTGGTTAAATACATGCTAATCTTTTCCACTGAATGTAACTCACTGAAATAGTAAGAGTATATGGTCAATGGTGGCAAAGCTGCAAAATTGTGTTTCATGTTCAAGACCAAACGAGTTTTCTTATAATGAAGATACATAAAATGTTTTATGCATCTCATCAGAGTTATGACACTAAAGGATGAATACGTGTCCGGACTATAGTCTGTTGTTGTCTAACACACTAAAATGAAGGAAAGAGTCGTTGCAGCAAAAAACTAGTTTACTAGGTATTATGATTTGGCTTATAGTTAGTATAGTTAGTGTAGGTCATTCGTTCTTTTGCGTTTTTATGCAACGATGTAGAGTTTAAAGGGTGCAAAGAAAAAGTGGAGTTATTTCTACGTAATAGTGTTGAAGGATATTATTATGTAAGGAGCAAAACATTTAATGTTTATAATGCAAAAAGGCAGGGTTTGCTTCGAGTGGTATATATTTATATTGCAGGTGTACCAAACACGGAGATGATGACATTGAACCTGAAATGAAGAGCACTGCATACATACTGCTTATTGTGCTTATACATACATGCAGTGCAGTGGTAAATAAATAAATAATAGTAAAGATATGTACCTCCTCTGTTACAAAGAAATTGTACCCTGCTTGTTAATGAAAAACTCGTTTAGGTATATCAAGATCGTCTGAGTTTTTACTCTTCCTTTCAGTATACACAAGAAATCCTGATCAATAAACAACTTGTTTATTATTATTAACTTCTTTCAAAGAAGCAAGATGTACTTTGTTATTTTTATGAAACCCTATCGCAGTAAACTAATAACAACTATTTGTAATCTTGTAAACAATAATTAAAATTCAATGAAAATCTTAAATCAAAATAAATTAACGGAAATGAAAATCCATTCCTCTTGTAATAAAGTTACTCACCAAGCCCAAACCTGCTTTGTTATACTAGATTGAAATATTTAACTAAAAACTTAATTAATAAAAAGTACTTTCTGTATATAGGAAATGTGGAATTATGCTCATTCGATATGTCAAGCTAATTTCTTTTCCAATTCAAATTAACTTTCAAGATTTAATGAACATTTAATAAGTTACATACCATACGGATGTAATAAATATTATAATTAAAAATATTATATTCACCACACCGTAGTTATATATTATTTTTAATATTAAATAGCCTAAAATTATTTACACAACCTACAATTGAACAATATACATTTGAAGTAGACGTGTTTCACTAATTAATGGTGATGGCAATACTACATAAACATTAACAAAAATCGAAACAAACTGTTAATTTCATGTTAAAAATTGTAATTTTCTATTTCAATTTATGGCAAATGCAAGGATTTGGTGTTGGGTGGTAACGTTTTATCCATATTTGGATTTGCTTTGACGTAGGGCGGAATTCTGGTTGGTGTTTTATCATTTCAGCAATTTGTTTAGCCTGCAAAAAATAAAATATTTCGAATTATAGTAGGTACGCATGTATACAGGGTCGCAACCAGGTCACATATTTGGAAGGGTTAGAGCACAAAATTGACCTGTTTTTTTGCCATTTTGGGAGCGATATAATCAAGTGACATGGCTACATCCGGAATTATTGGCCGTTAATCATTAAATAGTATATCAAGGGATTTCTGGGTGGCCGTTTCAAGGTAATATACTCCAAACAGGTCGCCAAGAAACCCCCCTCCCACTAAATACGTCACGGTATATATATTTTTTAAGCAATCGATTTAACTGGAAAAACAAAGACTAACTTCTTCTTTGTGATTATCACTAAATTTTGGCGGGAAATCGCGATTTTCTCCTAGTACCTCCAAAACTTTAATCCTCTCCGATCCTGTTTTCATTGTGTATAACATTTCGAAAAGTATAATTCCCATTGCATATACGTCGATTTTGGCGTCGTATGACATATGTGGTTCGGGGTTAAGAATTTCTGGCGCCGCATACAGGGATGTTCCTATATATGGCCTTGTTTTTCCAGCGTAAACTTTTCCTGTCAACGGTGTTTGTATCATCCTTGCCAAACCAAAATCTCCAATTTTTATTTGAATTCGTCCATTTTTCTCCATTTTAGACACAAATATATTTGCTGTATGTTTAAATACGATTTGCAAAAAAAATTGCCCATAACTAACGAAAAGTGAATTGATTAAAAAATGAGTCACTAACGTGGTTTCAAATCCGCGTGAACAATTCCATTCTTATGTAAAAATTTCACAGCAACTGCTATTTGGAAAAACGCATGCAAAATTATTGTAAGTGATTTGGCCATGGCTTCATCCAAAATCCATTTGTCTAAAGGTAAGTTGCAAAGTTCCATTTGAATGAACAATGTTTGACCCCGTACATTTATTGTATTTTCTGTAGAGTTAGTTAACGTAAATGTTGCAACGCTTTTTTCGGTATCAGACGCGTTATCATTAGATCCCGATTCGTATGAAGTATGGGATATTGTAGCCTGAGTCATTGTACTTTGAGAGCCTTGAAATGTAACTTCTAAGCTACTCAGAGAACTTGCTAAGCTTTGTAGGACACTGGAAAATAATTAATCGTCTTATCAAGGGATGCATGGCAAATTTTTATACTTGAAAGAGTATTGATGTGTAAATATATTAACTGCTGCTTTCTCTAACTCAGCACAATAACTTTTTTATTAATTCAAAAAAATAATACAAATCATTTGGATACCTTGAAGTTTCCGATGTGATAGTTTGATTTTCGTCATCATTTTCGATCCAGGAGGTATGATAACGGACGAAACTTTGATGCCCTGCTAGTTTCGCCAATATTTGAACTTCATTAATAGCATTCTGACAGCTGTTTCAAATTATCATTTACATAATTCAAAAACGGCATTAATTGTTTTGCGGAATTTTAAAATGTGAAAACAATGGCAATTTTTTATTAAGCAACACAATTTTTCTCCAAATAATTATCCTGTGACATTTTGAGTTTAATTACTAATTTTTATTAGTCTACAGTGAGCAGGGGCGTAACCAGGTCACACATTTGGAGGGGGATTGATCAAACATTTATTGTATAAAACAAATTTTCAAGCGCAGCGCGAAAAAATTTTGCCCAAATTTAGGGAAAAATCAAAGGAAATTGCAAAAAATCGCGTGTAGCGCGAAGAAATTTGGTAAATTTTGGCAAAATTTCGCAAATTTAGATCATAATGAATGAAAATTGCAATAAAATCGCGCGGAGAGCGAAAATTTTGGAGATTTTTAACATTTCTATGGCAAAAATAACCTCTTTTCTGGGGTTTATCGAAAAACCTGCTTTTATCTAGTGTAAAGTCCAAACATTTGGAGAGGGCTTCAGCCCCCTAAGCCCCCCTAAATGCGCCACTGACAGTGAGCGCCACGTAACTCGAGACATGGGCTTATAACATGAGTAGGTTATGTTCATACATAGGGTAGGTACCAAGAATAACAGCAAAAATGGCTTGTATAGTCATCGATACAATTAAGTTTCGAACTTTTAATAGGTTACCTACCCTTATTAAAGACCTTATGTGGCGAGTTGCGTGGCGCTCACTTTTACAGAATACATAATTCTGTAAAAATATAAACAATATTTATATAATGTTATACCCATTAAGTATTTTAACTCTTTTCAAGGCGTAGAATGTATCGTCCAGATTATTAATAACCTTCTGTACAACTCCAAATCCACCTTTACCCAATGTAGATATAATTGTAAAATCTTTGCTATTACTCATTTTGCAATTTCAAATTAATTGAAGAGTAGACAAATTACAAGTACGTATTTCTTTTCATGGCGTTTGATCACTTATGCAAGTACATTGCTGCAATATTATATTATGTAACCTTAAATTGCAATGTTGGTAATGGATTATTTCTATCATATCTCTTGTCTGTTATACAATGTCATTCTATTATTAGTCATCTGTCATGCCATTTCTGTTATCAGACTTACATTTAGTATTTATTTGCTAATTTCATATGTTACATTAAAAGTCTGAAACAGTTGATTAGATAATTATAAGGGCATGTTGTTGAGGCGGAGTTTGACGTCATTTGTGTGGGAAACTAAAGCAGGGGTCCAAAATGAGACGAGTGAAGCTGAGAGAACTTTGACGATTTACACGGGACAGTGTAGGCATTTCGACTTGTTCTCGTCATAATTCAAAAACTACCCAATGAAACGGGCAACTGTGAGCGAACAAGTTGTAGCATTGCTTACCCCCTTTTGAAATTGTCCAAATTTAACTCTCTGCGATTCTTAGTTACTGAAAAATTTCAGTTTTACTAACGAAAGTCGGAAAGGCATATGAAATTGCATGTGAAATTGAGTTGCCGATAGACCGATGGACCCCTTTTTAAAATTGCGCGCAAATTCAATGTGTGAAGTATCCTTGCAACAACACGCCCTAAATGTTTTATTACGGCAGCATCTTACCAAAAAAAAAGAATTAAGTAACAAGCAAGTAGTAATAGTGTATATTTACAAAAATTTATTTTGATTCAGACATACATTCTGCATTACCGTATTTACTCTAATAAAACCCCCCGTCGTTTACCAGTTGCAGATATTTTTTGACCCGGCGTTTAATGGCGTTTCAGGATGAGACTCCATGTATTTTAGTGGGGAGCTCTCAATTAACCCCTGGCGTTTAATAGAGGCCGGCGTTTGAAAGAGATTCCGGCTTTTATTGGAATACATACGGAAAATCATATTTTAACTACAGTATATTTACGCCTCCGGCAAATATTGCATGGTGATTTCACGTTAGCTTAAATCGCTGCCAGACAAGGATATGTTGGATGGCGCGAAAGCATAAATAGAACATGGGTAGAGTAGGCAATAAAAGCAATATTATGTATTATTTGCCGCAGGTGTTAGGTAACACATTATACTGTATATCCACGACACAGCACAACAAAAATGTAATTATAAATGACACCTAATTACCAACGGAAGTGTGCTAAATAGTTTGATCATGCAAGTTACCCCAATTAATGTATCCCAAGCCACCCCAACTGTATCCCAAGCTACTCCAAATGTATCCCAAGACAAACCAACTGTATCTCAAGCCACCCCAACTGTATCCCAAGCCACCCCAACTGTATCCCACGCCACCCCAACTGTATCCCACGCCACCCTAACTGTATCCCAAGGCACCCCAAATGTATCCCACGCCACCCCAAATGTATCCCACGCCACCCCAACTGTATCCCAAGCCACCCCAAATGTATCCCACGCCACCCCAACTGTATCCCAAGCCACCCCAAATGTATCACACTTTTACAAATGAGCCTTTAAATTGGTCGAAAACATTATAATAGTCTCAAAAATTGTCTCCAAACTTATCACTAGGGTGAAACGTTGCTTTTCAGACCGAACGCAAGACATGCAGTCTATTGGTGCTGGATTTAGCAATATGACATATAGGTATATTTTTTAATGATTGTAATGTCAAATCTCATTTTCGCATCCTCATTCAAACTCTAAATCTTTTCAATGTTAATTAAGTACCTACCTATACTCTCCTAATTGTCCTAATACTGCAATATATATTTTATTCTCTGTATATAAAACTTTACAAGAATTGCACTGATTTCTTTATCATTTCAAAATTAGAATTTACTTTCATGTATTATTTACTGGCTTTGGGATTCGCTCATTTTTATGTCGGAAAGTCAAGTGAATTACGTAGGTATTAGGTAATGCGATTAAAGCAATAATGAGACGAGAGTCTAAATATGTGACGGTGAGGTGAGAGGGGAAACAGAGAAAGAACAGATTATGGATGATTTGAAGCAAAACACGAATCATACGATCTGGTCAACTGGAAATTGTGGAGCATGGTATTCCAATTCCAAAGGTGTCACCGAATAGAGATAAAGTACAGTAGAAGAATCGGCAAGGCAATGCATTAACTAGGCTCTGGTGCGTGCCATGTATTACTCCGTTAAGTTGCAGATCTCGAGCTGCGAACCAATCAAATTCTATCGGCCCCAACAATCAGCTTCGCTCGACCCCAAGCTGCTTGTTTTAGTGGGAACTATGTAGTAGTGGGTGTGCTTAACGGAAGAAAACATGTTATTCGGCTCCACGATTTTGTACAAGGCCTTGCCTATTCTTCTACTGTACTTTATCTCTATTCTGTGCAAAGGTGTGACGGCCCTACTCTATGATCTTTCCCCCACGTTATAAATGGTGGCGGACGCGCAAAGTCGATTTTTCAAAGTTGGAATTTTCTTAGGTTTTGATATTATCATTAATACAAGAACTTATTATATTATCTTACGAATAACAAAACTTGTTTGATTCACAAAAGTGTAAAACACATATTTTATTTACATCCATCCTCAAAGCCACATCACAGAAAAGGAATCATATAATTATAAAATACGTTCAAAAATTAAAACAGAAGAGTGTACTCTTAAAGATGATTTTGATTTGGACAGGGTTCTTAAAAAGTAAAATGAATATATGTATCTAAATACTCTCATCCATATCATTATGTAGCCAAATTCAATTTCATTGTTAATCCGATCAATCATCATACTCACATTACTCACATAGCACGGGAATAAATCAAATGTTTTCCACGATATGGGTTGCCAAGCTTCTTGCCATCCGCATTCCAGAATCCTTTCATTGCTGTCTTCATATCCAACGATCTTTGAACAGTGAAAAATTCCTCGGACTTTATGGCTCTTCCACGTTCATAGCTGAATTCGTAATATTCTGAATCCTTGTCCACCAAGCTAGAAAGCTGACTTCTGATAAACACACTAAGGTGTACTCGTTTTGCAAGTCTCACATACATCTTGTCCACGCTTTTATTTCTCCCAATAAAATTAACCAATGCCTTTTATTTATTCTCTCCTCCAACTTCCAATAACAACAATTTCGGACGGAAGTTATCAAATTTTAAATTCTTAAGATGCCACGCTGGAACACAACCCAGAATAAGAAGATCCAGGTCCAATTGTTCAGCTGTTAATCCACTTAAGTAAAATTTAATGGAAAGAAAATGAACTTTTAGTCTCTTAATATTTGGTGGCAAACGCCGTATGTCCGAAATGGTATTAAAATCACCGAAGATTGCCATGTCCGTTAAATTAAGGCCAGTTTTAAAGTGAGGCAAAAAAGTAAAGCATTCACCACGCATTTCACAACTTAAATAGTTTAAATTTGGTAAACAGATGTGTCCAATGTGGCTGTTCAAGAAAGAATAGTGAAGTCCAGATAAGGCAAGTTTTTCCAAGGAAGAAGGTAGGCTGTCTAACGTAAGCTCACCATCTCGAAAGAATAATTGTTTGACGGACATGCTTATTTTTTTACGATACAAATCCTGGCGATACAGATCAAGATAATCTACAGAGGATTTTGACTTTTCCGCTCCAAACAAATCAATTTTTGAAAATGAAATTCTTACTGCGTCGAAAGTGTCTCTGGCCAAATCAAATTGCTGCCTCTGCATCAGGGGCGTATCCAGGTCAGACATTTGGGGAGGGGGGCTTGACCAAACCTTTCTATATATTCGTAAATTTTTCGCGCGCAGCGCGAAAAAATTTAGCAATTTTTTCTCAAATTTGCCCAAATTTATGTCAAA
>JAQFYB010002375.1:0-24962 GCA_034694085.1 Pogonognathellus longicornis
TTGTTTGTGCTGCAGTTCAGTATATATATACAACCATTAGTACACATCAAATTTCAATAGTTTCTTAATTGTGCCGGGTCGTTACACATTGCCCACTAATTATTCGTGCAGGTTGTAATTAAAACCGAATTTACTGGAAACAGAGAACAGTTGACGTCACACACATCGCCAACTCAGTTTATTAGTAATACGAGCTGTGTGTCATTTAGCAATCAGAAATTAAATTTCCTTTTCCCTTTTCACTCTGTCATTGTTGTATTGAATGGTGGATGGATGCTAGTTGAATTCCTGCGTGTGTCACTTGAACTCAAACTGATTGTCATTTAAATTCGAACTGAGAAAAACAAGGAAGAAATCAAGAGGAAACGGTGAGCAAAGTATATACGATGCATCTTGTGCACTTCCAACATACATACCTACATAAATAAATCGTGTTGTATTGGACTTATTGGAGTGAAGCATTATACTATTAGCATATTATGCAAAAAGTGTGCTATTCTACAGTATACTACTAGTGCATTTTGTGCATGGCACCTTTGAGTATTTTGTATAATGGGAAATAAAAGTAGGTGGGCGATCGCTAATTTCTTGCTTAGCTATATACTTTATAATGTAGGTACATGTACCACCCTAGCATTTAGCATATACACACACGTTGCGTGAGAAGTCGGTTGGTTCCTGAAAATTGGGGCTGTGAATGTAGCACGTTGACGTTGTCTTCAATTATCCCTGTGTTTATTTGTGTCAGGAGTATTTCTTTTAATTATAAGGGAGAGTCGTGTCCTCACGTTTGTATTGTGTATGCCATTTGTACGATCAAGAGCTACATGAGTTCTGAGTTGATACGTTTATACTAAATAATACCATTAGCCGGTGCTAGTGCAAGGTTTTGCAGAAATACACTACTAGGGGCAGTGTTAATGTGTAGTAAAAATCGGACACGGAAGAATGGTTGTACATAAGACTCATGTTATGATGGTGTGGGAAGCAAATACACTGGCACTGTGTACGGTTGTGCTACTACACTACTTAACTTGTAAGTTTATATTCATTCAGAGTGGGTTGATTGTTAGGTAAGGTAGGGGAAAATAGAAATAGGGGTAGTAACTGTAATAGTATAAATGAAAGTCTATTTTATAGGGGCATTGCTTTGTGAGATAATAGCTCTGTAGTTCTTTTAATACAGGAGGAACTGCTCCCACAACAATTTGATTCGGAGCTTTAATTACGGTGTTGAACGGGGAAAGCATGTAGCAATAAACCAACTCATTTCTCTGCTAATTTGTACTTGCAGTTTTTTACAACAGCTACAAACGCAAACACATATCATTTCTAGCTATAAACACTGAAATCCTTCTATATGTATGCTATAGGGATTTGTTTGCTTTTATACGTGACACGGGTTTGTGTTCATTTGCTTTCTCTTAGCAGGTTCTTTTATGTGTGTGTACCTAATAAGTATTACATGGTCAAATACATTCAGTAAAAACTGTTTGCTCTTTTCCTTTGATTTCTTTCTATTATTCATGAACTTTAGCCTTCAGACATGAATGAACTTAGTTTAAGCACCGTAATCTACAGATAAATATTTCGATACGTACATTACATAAACAACAGAAATATCGAGAATTGATTGTGCGCCAAACAGTTTTATAACCATGAAAATATTTTATTAAGGATAATAATAATAATAGGTGGAATTTGTATAATATCTTGTGAACTTTAATATGTGAGATATGAATAGTATTTATTGTTATTTATGAATGTTATTTGAATTTACCTAGAATAACATTTTCATAATTTAGAACATTATTTTATAGCTTTGGAATCACATGTATTTGCCAGTTATCTTATCTGTTGTGCTTGTAAATACTGACTTCGGAGCAAAATACATTATCAAATAAATAAGTTTCAAAGAATTATGATTGAAGAATTCAATCACTTTGTATACCTATGTTAGTAAACATAGCAAAGTCTGAATGAAAATTGGATGAAAGTTTTCTGGTTAAAATGTGAAGTTACTAAAAGTTAGCCGTAGTAGAAACGTGGTTAAGACATATGCTGGAAATCTTTTTGCGATTACAAAATGAGTTTTTGTGTCTTGTGCAGACAAACCTAGGTATGTAGTATGTAGGTAATCATATTATAAGAATATTTCACACCTATGTGCTATGTTCAATATCTGTGTGTTGGGTTATTTTTACTATTGGTCTATAGTCTACATGTAGTATAGCTTTATATTTTCTGAGCTTACGTACTTAGATTTCCTTGCGCACACGACTTGTCATATATGTGACTTTAATTCTCACATCACATATCTATTTTCATGAGTTTCGTGTAAACCTTTGCTGACAGTTACGACAAAAATCTTTAACGGCTTTTCCAGCCCAAGTTTTCATGACTTAAAGTTATTTTATCATAGCATTATGAACAAACGTACGGAAAGAAAATCAAAAGTTGAATTGGATTTGTACAAAACAAGTCTTTCTATAGCGAAATAAAAAATTGTAAGTAATATACTACCACTAGCACTGCACACCACATAAGAAAATCTCTTGAATTTCTCTGTCCACAAACTTTCCAACCTACATACATACTATACTACTCAAGATACTGTGTAGCAGGATACTTACACACACTACATTACAAATCACTCTGGACATACATACTATACTGTAGGTATTTTTAGTTGATGACAAAATAATATATAAAGCATCTAATGCATTCTGGTTGTCGCGCTAAGGCAAAAATCATAAATCACAACTTTCACCATATGTCACACCAAACCTCAAGTTCCACCGTACACTTTCCAGCTTTGCTTTTCTTGTAAAATCATACTCAACCTTACCCTTTACACGCAGAGAAGGAAAATGTTAGGACAAGGACTACCACTACTGCATAATATGTAAACACAACTACGTACTTTACAGCTACCTTTGTACTTCACCTTAACACACAACTTTTATTTCCTCTCCACTTCCACGAGGTTGATATTTAAAAACTTTCTTATTTTAAGGTGTATACTTGCGATACAAGTATAATTTTAATGTCTCATAATATAACCCGACGGTCAAAGTCAAGTCAACCTGCCCACTAAAGAAACATACCACTTATTATTATTTTTTAGTTAACTTTTGCAAAGTAGTAATAAGTTACACGTTGGTAGTACACGTTACAGAGGCTGATGGAGTGAGGCACGTGTTCATAATATAAATATTGCACACGACAACACAGAAAGAGTATGATTTGTGGGCTGAGGAAGTAATAATGCAATTAGAATACACAAAATGAACTGACATGATAGCAAGTAGTAACTAACTAACTATAAAGAGTACTACTTGAAAATTTCACGAGAGTTTTGCTATTTTAGTTTTAGTTACCTACTTTCTCTAACAAGGCAAGTTCCTTTGCACACAAACACACATACAACATAATACAGTTATTTACCTGACCGCTTTATAATAATGTCCACTATATCCTTAACTAGCTAAGTCGCTACACATTTATTTCCGAATAAATAGAAACGCTGACACATCAACTGAACAAAAGGACACAATAGAAGTGTGTCTGCGAATTGCTTTCTTTATTTGCTTCAGAATCGCCGTAGAAAATTCCGTCTCTATGTCCTATAGTGTAGTAGTACTGTGTATATGTATTCTGATGGAAGTCTCTCTATACAATATAGGAGTGTGCTGACGAAATTCATTTTATTTAGCAAACTTGGCGAAAACAACAACGACAGATATTAATACATTGCTACTACGTGATAGCAGAGGATAGTCTTGATAGGTACACCTATAGCATAGTACTATGTCTGTTGTAATGGTCGGATGGTCCCTTATGAATTTTCACAATAAGATTTAGATAAAAGTAGGCAGGTCTTTTCTGTTTGCATTCCGCATGGTGGCACTATTTACTACCACCATGCTACTACAGTGTGCTTAGGGTCTAGACCTATGTTGTCTGTAAATAAAGGTTATATATGAATCAGTATTTAGTAGTGTCTTCTTTTTAAACAGTTATAAAGTCGGAGTAAAAGTGTTTTTGGAGAGTTTGTGTACACAGCAACAAGCAAAAGAAAGCATCCATAGAATAATGGATGTTATACAAAGAGAGAAAGTACACTTTATACAAGTAAAGTGTATAATGGTATAGTAGAAATTGTATTATAGTGTCGTGTTTGTTGGAAAAGACGGTTAAAGTTACTTTTACAATATAAATAGGGCTTTGGAGCACGCTACACCTAGTTTTCTGTGTAAAACGATGATTCACTTAAGGTTATAATGAAATGAAACCACATTGTGTTGCCAACTTTCCAACTTTAATTATCACTTCCTGTCACCCAAACTTTTGAGGATATAGTGTCAAATGGGTGACTGTAGTCGTTAAGTATAACATTACGTTACGTCTGTACTTTCTCTTGTACTTGTCCTAGTACTCCTAGCCTAGCTCTTCGTTTCTTCCCTTCACTTAGTCAGGAGCTGAGTTGAGTTTGCTGAGTTCAGTGAGGCAAAACAAGTCAAACGAGTCCAGTCCGGTTGTCCTGTAGTTACTTCCCCAACGCTGAATTTCGTAACTTTGTTCCAAAAAAGTTTCAAGAAGTGCCCCTTGAGGTTTTCTCTATACATTTGAGTAAAACCCTTATAGACACAAATCCCTACATACAAATACTATACGTATAAACAGTTGTACATTTTATATCAATACTGGTATATACCTCGGTAGTATTGAGACGTTCAGATGTTCTGCCTGTATGTGTATTCTACTATTCGTAAATACTACTATAGGACTAGCATACTGTATTCTGTGTGTGTCTCTTATATCCGTGTTCTCTTTATTCTTTGGTTGCTTGCTTTAGCTTTCTGTTGTGTGCGTGAGGAGGAAAAGTACAATGACTGCATCGTTTCCTTTAGCATTTCTCTATTTCATTTGGCTTTTACTTTCCGTTTTCCCATACAAACTCAAACAAAATGTAAACTAAACTCGACTTAAACAAGTAGTAAAGCAATACAAACGAAACTTAACTCGAATCAAGTCTACATCAACCACCTAAGTAGAGTATGAACAAAATTTCAAGATATAGAGCTAAGCTTTTGTGTATAGAAAGATGTTACTCTTTCACTCCGAGTACATGTGTGGGGAGTTGAAGTCGTAGTAGTGATGGTTGTGTATGTTGCACAAGAATTTAGAGACGGAGACGCGAAAGGATAAATAAAGTGGAACATTGACGATGGATTGTGGATGACTACAGACAGAACACATTTTGGTTGACTTAACTAAGCAAATCAAAGCCAGACAGGAGGGAAAGCAAGGCAAAGAACAAAAGGAAACTGCGGCAGAAAATAAGACATGCCCTAAATATATCTGTTTAATGCTGTGCAAACAATGTGGGCTTTTGCTCCGTCTTGTTTCTTCTATACATGTTCATCTTCCTCAGACTCGTAACGCACAATCCTGTAGAAATTATCGTGAAATTCGCCTTCGACGAATTACTTTTGTCTTGAGTGTTAAAACACACATACACACACAAAGAATAAATAGTATATACCTACTTCTAGTACCTAACTTAATACTATAGTGGTTAGTATATAAAAAGTCTTAAAAAATTGTATTTACTACGTATTTTGTTTTTTAGAAGTTTAACTTTTCATGAGAGGTACAGACACCGGGGCGTATAGCACCACGAAAAAACTTGTTTTCATACCCAATTCATTTTATTAGTAGTTTCTCATGTAGAACCAGCACTACTAACCAAAAACAGTAAACGCGAGTAGGTATAAGAACATCAGTTTTACCATTATTCTATTAGTTCCTTTATAAGTACTAATAGCTAAAGTATTTATATATACACTTACTTTACTGACTGAGTGTTTTTCATTGAAAAGAGTGAAGAAGGGAAACTATCAAACTTGTACTGTTCTCGATCTCAAGTCAAGACAAGAAGGTGGACTGACAACCATGAATTGTTTATGAAACGAAGAAACATCAAAGCTCCTCTATCCTCCGTCAAAACACGACAGCTCCATATCGTCCATGTGCATTTAAATGGAGTGCTAGTGTACTGGTAGTTGTAAAGAGCTTCGACTGATAGCTATATGTATTGTCTATTTGCTATTCTATATCCATTTGGAGTAAGTTTGTGTGCCTCGTGGCTGAAACCGTATTTTATTTATCATTTATTGTGATGTGCAAAATATTGACCGGTCAAGTAGAAGAAAGGTGGACTCGAGTTAAAAATATCAGTTTTCTGTAAATGGTAAACAAGAAATGACGTATCAACTTATTCAAATAGGATTATAAAATGAGATTTTGATCAAACTTTCTTAGAAACGTCTTTAAGTAAGCAAAAAGTGATAGCTTGTCATATAAAGCGTTGTGGATATTTCAAACAGTATTTGTATTTACAGTAAGATAAGTCATTTATAAACTGCCCACTTGCTATACTATCTGCATGGTGAAATATTGAAATGGGACTGTTTCTGGGGAAAAAACTTGAACCATCCCCATATTCCCGAGCAATATTTATTGCCTATATGTTTGGCTTTATGGTTTTTACGTCTTTGATGGACAGCTTTAAAGCAATTTGCCAAGAATAGTAGTAGTAAAGTAAATATAAGCAGACAAGAAGCCAAGCATGTTGCTTTTTAGGTCTGGAGGAGCATGTACCTCTACTGCATGCAGCAAGGTCTAGTTTTGGAACACTCCTGTGTGCACAGCAACACTACTTGTATTTCCTTAACTGATTTGACACTGAATTGGAAAGCACGCAGATATCATATATACACATGCATACATACATACATATACAAAATAAACTTGTACAAGGCTAGTGGAATGCAATACCCAGAGAGAAACAGCCTGTCGTCTCTGTGTACAAGTGTGATGCTTTCTGTTTTATACACTCTATCCCTTGACATCACATAGCATCAAACTTACTTGCATATAATACTCACGATTTACTGGATGCTGTGTTGAGTCGATCCCAAGACCTGAATGTGTGAGTAAATGTAAATCGAAAACACAAATATACATGTTCCCTCTAAATGGGGCTTGTAGTCAATAGGAAACCCGCGCCAATTCCCTCGACATTCCTTCCTCATGTATTTCTCTGATCCACACATTTGTTAGTTTATTTTCTTTGAATTTGTACTGCATGGTTGAACAGTGTGTATGTGTAGTGTAATAGGTAGGTACATAAGAACATAATACTACACGCAAAACCTGCAAATGCAAATCTAAAATTCTGTATTTAGAAATTTGGATTCGTATTGCAGATCCAGTTTCGTATTGGGAGAATCCGAAGCTAAGCGTATTACTAAAGGCAGTCTCTTTTATCAAGCAAAACTACATATGCATGCACCTACATAGTGAATGTGGTAAAAGTACCTACATATCTTGTTTGTTTTCATTCGGATTTTGCTAATACTACTACACTATTTGTACAACCATTGGTGCATAGGGCTGAACACCTTGTAGTTTAGAGTAAGCATAGGTATTAGCAGTACATGGTGTTTGTGTCTCTCTTCTCCTTTAGGGCATAGAACTACAATAGTGGTACAGATGGAAATTTCATGCCGTTAGAATTCAATATCAGCAAACGTTTTCCAACTTTCTCCAGTGAATTGACTGCGTGTGCATAGAAAATGTGCATTAATACAAATATATTGAGTCTATATATGTAAATGGGTTGGTAGGCTACACCCATTCTTTAACATTTTGATCAGTTGATTCTACATTTTGCATGCTAGGACTTGTACCACATTTTTTCAAATCCGTGTGTGTACAGATGCTTTACTTTACTTCATGTTATGCTTAATACATGTGATAGTCTACTTACAATAAATACAAGGCTTACTAGAAGGTAGGCATAGTAAGTAAGACAATTGTGTTAAAATATTCCTTTGTGCGTTTTCTACTTACCTACTGCTGAGAACGACAGGTTTATCATAGCCAGAATGGTAAGTGTGTTAAAGTAATGAAAATAGCCAATATGGATAATATATGGACATTTTAGGCAATAATATTATTATTTTAAGAACTTACATACCTATATAGTGCCTTTACTTATGTAGAAAGGAAAAGCAATAATATTATTCAGTCGTATTCCAAAGTTTCATTTAAAACATGGAGTATACATACACTTTTATTCGTGTATAACTTATTTAGCCGAAATACATAATTCGTTCTATGTATTAGTAATTAAATAATTCAATGTAATTACCTAGCTCCGACTTACAGTGAATTATTTATTTAATTAGCAATTGCTACTTCTATTAATTAAAATTTTAGATGCATAGTGCGGTTACATAATTCATTGGAAATGTACAACTAGACTGAATGATGAATGCTAACAAATATTTTTGGTTTGGATTTAGTAGTTAAACTTTTTGGCTAAATTGTATTCAAACCGTATATTATATGGAATTGAGAGGGATAGGGAATAGGAATTCCTGTCTGTCATGCCCACCTCTATTTTCCATTATTTCACTTTTATTCTTGAATATTCACTCTTTGCTTTAGTACTCTAGAGTTTTCGTGTGTTTTGTATTGTTGCTCGACTTTGATAAATATCAAGTCATGATATGAATAAACCATTGAAATCGACTGCGACTCAATGTTATTGTGCTGGCATATATACTGACAATGCTAAAAGTAACTACTATCTGCATGTAAACATGTATGTCATCAATGTACATGGCTAAAATTGCTATAGTGGTATTAGTTGATCGTAGTATGTTTCACTGAAAAGATACATAACGTTGTCTGAAATTTTTCAAGCGTGGTTAAATGGGAACCCGGGAGAAAGAGGGGCTTACATATTACGTCTACAATGTGACATGGCAGGATATTTCAACCTTCACAACTATCACAACTAACCGGGTTTATGTAGATGTAGGAGTCATGCATAGAGAAATTTTAACTATAAATATTCATGAACTGTCTATGACCATAGGGAGACCCTACTCCACCACCAACACTATAAAATATATTTGTACTAGAACCTCAACTAAATATCGATCTCGATCTTTATAAAATCCTTTAGCCATTACACTCTCTCCACGACCAGTTAATATTAAAAGTAGTTTAAATTTTGTAGAGTGCTTTTTGGTACTATTCAATTCAATGGAACCAGTCTACCAAAGAAACTTTAATTCGCCATTGCACTAATCCACTGCATTTATTACAATCCTCCTATGTAGGTACATATAGAAATGTCCTCCTTGTTCTTGTGTTGCGCAAACAAAACAAAATGGTTTTATTTTCACCAAATGACGGTTTTGCCATAATTTTATGCGGGAGTTATACCCGAAATAAACATTGAAAGAAATGTAGGGTAAAAGTATGTTAATAACATTATACATTGCATTTAAATATTTCACAGCCGCATGCTTTATTCATAAAACTTACAGAATATCTACAATGTTTCCAATTAGGTAGTATAACAGTATATAGAGGTGTTTCATTGCTGGTGAATCTTTGTGTGTATTTTTGAATGCTCTTTATCCTAAAAAGCTCATAATTCTATAGTTAAAGCAACTCAATTGTCTCAGGTAATAATTAATGTGTTAGGTATGTCTTCGTAATATTATACCATACATGCCCTTCTACTTTTCCCCTAGGTCAGTAAACCTTTTGTATGCGCCAATAGCATTATGTTCCGCGTTCGTAGGAGTATATTAGTAGTGTATTAGTGGGCTTGTATTTAAAAGAGTTGTCACGAAAGCTTTATACTTTATATGTTCATTTGCATTTGCTTATAAGGAATAATAAGGATAGTTATGGTGTCACTTCTATAAGTGTGCCCATTTGCATTTATTAAATTCTCGGGAACAGTGTCAAGGTAAAGCTCACGGGAGCTTATGTTTAGTATACCTTTTACGTGTATACACATTTGAGCCCGTTGTTGTTTCCAAAAGGGGTGTGTAGTAATGGTATTGTAACTTGACTAAATTCACTCAAGTTAGAAGTGTTCTACTGACGTATATGTAGTATTATGCGATTATACACACGATGAGATGTACACGCACACAACACACAATTAAGTGGAGCAGTAGAACTAGAACTGCTACAAAAACTATGAGATTATCCATTAGAAGTTTTTAGTGTTATGGTTTCAAACTAGGTGCATTGAGAATAACAAAGGCTAATTGAAACTCTAATGGAACTTACCTACCACCACAACTTCGATTTTAACTTTCAATAGAATACTCACACGATTTGTACATTAGAAATTCACATTATAATTGGAATACTACACAACACTCTTGAATGAAAATCAATGCCATATACAACGGAAACACACAAAAATGTAAATTAGGAGCGCACAAATTAACGATTTGGCTATAAATTGAATTTTAAGACTAATTTATTTTATAATGCTCTGTAATTACTTTCCAGGGTTCCTGGATTAGAAGACGAGACTACCACCTTCTCACTGCAGGAATGGGAACGTACAGCAATGATGAGAGATTCTTTGTATCTCACACGCGACCCAATCAGGTATGTCACCCATAATGTATATTACATATTACAGATATGCAAAAAGTGTAATGAAATATATGACCCATTTCAAACTAAATATGTCGAGATTGCATGCATTAGAACGATTTGACTTGAATTTACTGAACTTACTTTATAGTTCACAAAATTTGTATATTATTGAATACACATAAAGCTCAATGTGAAAGTAAGGTGAAGGCTAAAGCTTTCAAAGCAGTGTGAGGGAATTACTATTTAGTAGGATGTGGGGTGGAAGTAAATGCATCTGATTCAATAATTGAATGGATGTGATGTATATTTTATATTATAGGCATACTGAGCATAAAAGTTTTTTACTTATGTATATAATTATAATATATGTAAGTGTATTAATAAATATGGTATGTTTGTTGAAGACAGTTGGCATTGCTAGCTCAGAATGACATCATTACATTGTAATATCAAATCCCTTCGCGTCACTCTTTATTACTAGACTGCATTTGCATTTTAGCTTTGGGATTTCAAATTGGTCCTTGGCATCTATAGAAAGTCTTTTAGTATCAAGACTTCATATTATTATTCTGATGTGGGTTATGTTGCACACTGGCTGGTTCTGTCAACTGTTCATGAAATTGTATAATGTTGCAGCAAAAATAGAGAAAGCCATGTGCAGACCATGGAATTATGTTGTCTCACAGCTTGCGCTTTCTTGTTTCTGATGCTCTGTCTTTGACAGCTTTTCAAGTTTGTGTATGCGATTACAAGGTTAGCGTATTTTAATGCAAGAAGGATTTCTTTCATAAATAGTAATTAGGTACAATAACTCACTCAGTATAATTATGCCATGTGAAACTGAAAAGCGATTTTGACACATGGTGTTTTTATTGAAATGTCAATTACTTAACCAATGTTGCTGACCAAGACACAGTTAACAAATTGTACAATATATAGCATATTTATGTATGTATGTTGATAGAATAACAACTACATTCAATTAATAAATCTGTTTAAACATAAGTAGGTACACAATTGTTATATAATCTCATTTTCTGTATGATATAATTAAAAGACATCTTCAAGCAGGAGAAATTGTGTACCTTACCTACTAATGACTATTGCAAAAATACGATATAGACTCATTTTAAATTGAATTGTTACCAAACTAAAACACTCACAACCTATTATACCTAATGTAAGTTACATAATAATGCTCTGTAAGTTTTAAAAATCGTCGTTCAGTCCAGTACATTAATATTGCTGGTTCTTGGTTGGTTCTTGGTTCATATCATTTATTTAAATACCTTGATTTCGCAACTAGTTTTTCTGCAGGAAAAGAACAGGAAAACAATTTGTCATAATCTTTAACATTTACTAGTAATATGCCCAAGCACTGGAAAATATAGTATTGTATTTGTTAATACGATTTGAAGAATAATATCCAGGTAAATAATTTATTGTTGACAACAAAAGTATTTGGTTAAAGCTTGTGCCTTTACTATTGGAATTGTATATACATATTATGTAGGTACAGTTTACATGACTTTTCAGCCTCTACTGTACACTTACAACTAATGTAAGTGAATCATTTACAATGTAAATGCTATGTATGTGTATACGAATTTCTTTGTTGTTAAAAAGCTACATCGACTACAAGTTATTTATGTGCCTGTTCTTCAAGATTGCAGTGATATTTCGGTGAAGCCACGCTACAAATAGGTTGACGACTTTATTGCTGTATAACTATACATACGTTTTATAAACTGTAATAAATTAGGAGCGATTTATTATATCTAGGGAAAAGGCTTAACGTTTCGAATTCTCTAGATGATTTATCATACAGAAAAACATTTGCTTTTGAAGTTGACTTTTTTGTCCTCATTAGCGTATAACTAACAATAAGTAGATTAATCTGATAATGGTATCTAAAGTTTATAAAATAAAACAGAACCTTATAAAAAAAATGATTTTCATTTTCTTTAGAACTGGGAGTTGCACATCAAATCTGTCAGATTGCAAGATGAAGGAATCTACGAATGCCAAATATCATCGCATCCCCCTTCCAGCATTTTCATCAACCTAAGAGTAGTCGGTAAGTTATTCCATGCATTCATTGATGTAGAAGATTTTGACTGTGGTGTAGCAACTTACTTTCTGCGTTATATTATTCATATGGCATAATAATCTTTAGGTACAAGTGTAAATATAGAAAACAACCATTTCTCAGACTATAATATACGAATGAATATTAAAACTGTCTCCTTGTATTTATTAAAACTACTTTTCTTTACTTAGTAACTTCATCTCGAAATAAGAAAAATACTTTTTGCATGCAAAGTAATCAAAGCTGTAAACTCTTTTGTGTTGTTCTCGTACTTCTTGTCGCATTATGGAATTGGTTTTCTTTTCATTCTTTTAGACTAGTGTGATTAAGGTTTTTGGTTGTTAATTTAATGTAATGTATACAGCTAATAATATTTTCTTAGAGGGAAGACACAGCTCGACGAGTGATTTGGCTAATGAACACTTTCCTACACAAAGCTTTTGCAGGGATTTCATGTTTATTTGCTTGCGTAATTAAACTTTCTCCCCGTTTCCTTGTTCCCTTTCTTTCCGTCATTTTGTATTTCAGTGTACTTTTCACTTTTCTTTCTTGTTCTTGTAGTTTCATCAAAAAAGCTAGCAGCAACATTATTATATATTTTAATGATCCGTCTATTAATGCTGTGTACAACTGTAATGACTTTTTAAAATGAATTTTCATATCTCGTATCTTCTCCAGAAATGAAACTACTAATGAGTTTTAAATTAACCATTTTAAGGCAAGGTTGCAGTTCTATGTAATCAGCTTAGATACTTACTTATTACATTTCAGTTGAATATTGCCATGTATATATGTGTAACGCGCTTATTTATTATTTACTGTAATTTGCTATTCAGACCGTTATAAAATGGGTGTTTTATGTTTACTATTCATTGCCATGTTTAATTCTTTTCTTGCCTCTTTATAATTATGATGATTTCATCTATATATAGATGCTTTTATTATGGCCACTTTGTGCGCTGTATCCACAACTGTGACTTGCGTAGTCATTTTTGAGTGAATGGGAATCTAAGACAGCAAGCTATATGCAATATCACATCACCCACATTTGCCTTTGTATATGTCCAGCACAATCTTCTCTTTCTTGATTGTTGATTAGATTAAAATTGGCTCATGATGTTTTTATTACTAGCATTTGCTTACAAGGAAACAACTAAGAGCTTTTTATTAAGCTCATAAAGGAATTACATTCTGCATTTGATATTTCTCACTATAAGTTCACTACTTATATCAATTATTCTGAAGCTTTTAGTCTTCAAGGTCAATAAAACCTTGAAGAATTTTTAAAATGAAAATGCAGGCCTATACTTAGAATAGAAGATAGAAACGATAACAACGGAAGGTCTTCATTGTAGTTCTATACTTTCCACTATTTATATGACAAACTTTTCAACTAACGGATTCATTGCCACATCAGTATTCAGCTAACCGTGTCAAAGCATAACATATTTAAGATTAGGTAGGTACTATCTGGTTTGTATTGAAGTAGATAGGTATATATGTATTAGGTAGCTAAGTAATCTCTACATATATATGAGTTTTCTCTCGTCCCTTTTAAGTTTGTTTGAAGTTCTTGGAATAAAATGATTACTAAAAGCACTTGCTTAGCATTTAAATAAGTGGGACGAGCTAATATGTAACTACTCAATCGTCCCAAAAGCTTTTGAAATAAAATAAGTAGAAAATACCTATATCTAATCTTCTGATCAATTTTCTTGACATTAAATTATAGCTTTCGTAAAGTATTACAGCAGTATACAAAGTATACTGATGGGAAAGTATTATATCGTTGTCCTTACTTATATCAAAGGTTATCGTATTAGTATATATAGTACCTATATACCTACAGATTGTACGATTGAATGTATGTAGATAAATGAGTAGTATCTATGTACTGTACTGAAAAAATCAGTACCTTCAATAAATTCTGCCGCTTTCGGTAGAGAACCCCAGCTAGAATCAACTATGTATTGTCATATGGTGCCTTGATTTGTTGCGTACGGAGTACACGGGCGTTTTCTAGTTAATATTATAGGTAGCAAGCGAGATTTGATTAGAAACATCTTAATTTTAGTATATCTGATTTTAAAGCAGTAAATGAATTAACATTTATGTTTTAAACTGCTGAGAATGTTGTTAACATATCTCCGAATAAAAATGATATTTATTATCATAAATTGAAGAACTTATGCAATTAAGATCTGATTGAAAGATTCAACTTGAAATGTGTTAATAAAAAACCTAATGTGAGATCTGATAGGGGTAGGATAATAAATGTAATCACTATGATTGAATTCTTCCCTAAAGGAGTAAGTCAACACTGAAGGAGTTCTCAAAATTTCCAAAAAAACCAATAGCGAAACAGAATACATAATGCGGTTAAATACAGATGATGATAGAAATCATATAGTATCCTAAACGTAAATATGAAGATAAAATTGAAGAAAGCGTGCAGAAATTAATGATGGCATGTCTTGTGAACGTTGAGAGATTGGGTTGGATGCAGTCCTATTAATACACAAAGTATTCGTAAATGAGGTTTGCCTGAATTAGCTACACATTATGCATTCACTCGAATATGGTAGTATTCAATATAATATACCATCATCCTATGGACTTAAGATATTATAATTGATTCTAAAAAGTAGGTATCTGCAACATGCACAAATGGATTTTGAAAACCTGTTTTCATCTCAAGATTTCAATGCGTCTACCAGTTTGACTTACTTTCTTTTGATATTAAACGAACCGTGATTTAGAACTTACCTACTTATATTACGATCCTAAGAGAAAAGAGCATTCGACATCCCCGAACATAGTTTATACATTGAACATTAACTAAGAAATATATCTGTATATAGGCAATTTTTCACAATTCAGTGAAAATAGCGGCCTTAATTTAATTCATTATTTCCTATGCCAAGGAAATTAATAGTGTAAAAGGAAATCTCTTTTCATTATTATTATCATCATTTCGTAAATGTAAAAGCTGCTAAGGTTGGAGGGAAAGTTGCTTGTGGGGATTTAATTTCTACGCAGTAAAACAGTAGCATCAAATCTTTCTTCCTTAATTCAAACTTAATGAACCACAGACATGTTATTAGTACTTAGGCAATAGAGAAACCATGGTCAAAGTCAAGACGAAACTAATTGTATATAACAATACGCTTCTTTTCTTGCAAGAAAAGAGATACAAGAACTTACTGCGTTTCTGCACAATTAATGCTGCGAAATAATGTAACAAAGTAGGTACTTACACTTAGGTACATAATCAAGTATTTATACATGCAGCTACTTTTCCTTAAAATTGCGTCGCATGAACTCTTACACAAGTAAAAGCACACAAGAAGTCTATTTGATCGGTTTGGCATAATTATAATATGTGGGAGATGCAAGCTTCACACATCAAAAGCCTTTCTGCATTCCATACGACTTAAAAGGACTTTATATAAAATACCTACCTACTTTTACTTAATAATGCACAAGAGCATTATATACATACATATACACACATAATATGTTGAAACAAAAGTTAATAAAGTGTAACCTTTACCATATAATAAGCATGTAGCCTTTGTGAGATCTTGTGACCTATATCTCAAGTATACTCTTTTCTAAATACAATATTATATCCTTCCTTAACATACTCTGAAACATACATGCATTAATAACAATAATAATGTACCTAGCTATACATATGCTCACAGAATAAAGAGAAACCAGACTGCTGGAGTATTCGCATTCCAGAAGTTGGAGAAAATAGGCATCATCACCTCTCCTACAAACATATCATTGCTAATCCCTTTAAATTTACTTTATAACCTTCTCGTTGCGTCTGTGAGCGTGATTGTAGTGTATGTCTGTAATGCAGTGGTAGCTGCATCAAGGAAAATCGCACAATAACGTCTTGGCCTTCGGAATTCCTTACAAACTATTTTGTTGGCTCACTTAATTGAGTTTTTGCAGAAGAATGCCATTAAGCATTAACTTACTTTCACTGTACTACAAAACTCCGTACGCGGAGGAAATATGTATAAGAATCGAATCAGAGAGATTTTCTTGGGTGCAATGCCAAATCCTTTGTCTACTACTATGAATGTTAAACTACATGCCATGTACCCTTATACAGTCCTTTAGATATATAATGCAATATATATTGATATAAGCACAAGTAGATTAGCCAAGTATTATAAAACGTCAGTATATATTTATACAGTTGAACTTATCTCTGTATATGAGACACAATAAAATTAAGAGTATGCTTATAAATATTTAGGTAGGGACTTAATGGAACTACGTAGGGATTTACTATTTACTATTGCTATTAGCACAGAAGAGCAGCACCTAAAGCATCTCAGTCTTGTTTTGAATGGAGGAGCCTTGTGCTTGTTACAGTCCTGTCGTAAATAAATAAACAGTCGTATCAAACAGTTTAGTAAGGTGGATACTGTGAAGCTCGAGTAGGTATCAGGGAATGTAGCACAATGGTATCACGTTAAGTTTACAAATCCATATGTAAAAGAGATAAACTGACGCATTTTGCTCACACACCCTATCTGTCTGGCCATAATATCCAACATTAGTTTATTATGCTGACGTTCGTAAGTAAAAGCGTTTCACTTACGTATTTACATAGGATTTCTCCAAAGAAAACGGATTGTCCTGTAGGAATAGACGCAATAGTGGTAATGGTAATGCTTTACATAGAATAGGAATGTGTGTGTACCACTTATACCTGAGCGATGATGGTTAATACGTGGACTGCCGGTGGATACTAGCATATAGAAGCTACGTAAATATTAAAAGGTGAACATAATGTACCTAAAAGTGAGTAGGTACCTACTACATACATATAACACAGAGATGGATGTTCAAATATTTATAGGTACTACCTAGTCAATATATCTGTAGATACATTGGATATAAGTAGCTTGTACAAATATAAGTGATGGTCGTATATTTATGGTCGTATACCTTCATTGAGTGTTTAAAAGTGAATTTTTCGAGTCGAATTGTTAGGTGGGGTATCTACTTACTGTTATAGTCTTTAAGTGCGATATTGCGTTGTGTTGCCACACGAATAAATTATTCAATGCATAACAGGCCATTAGTAGATCGTAAATGGTGCTTAACATCATCCTCTCACATGCATATTGATTCGCCGACTCTCTCTCTTCTCTCTTTGTGAAAGTGATAGTCCTCGAGAATTTCAACAAAGCAAACCAGAGAGAGAGTCGAGTCAAACCGACGCGACGCGACAGAGTGAGTGAGCGAGCGTAACTGTGAAAGAGTCTGAGAGAGATGCAAGACAGATAACTACTCTATGTGTTTTCAATGGAATGGGACTCACAGACAAGTCTTCAAGCAACCACGACGACATAGTTAGTAGACAGGTTTCATTCTGGCTAACAGACTAATATAATAGTTGCATAGGATATATCGTATGTATATGAATGTAGGATACACATGTAGAGTTGATAATATGTAAACGCTGGAAAGTGAAAACTTTTTTATGATTTGTTAGTCCAATGAAACTAACACACACATAAATGCATGTGAAAGAACGAGGGAGAGATAGTCATCATCAACACAAAAATTTATTCGGGGACTGAGAATAGTCATGTTAACTTTTATAACGTAAAACTTCAAATAAATGACATTTATGGTTCAGATGACATTGAGAATCTTTCTAGATACTAGATGCATACATTTTAGGAACGACTGCGACTGGCTGTTTTAACCCTTGACTAGTTTTACTATAGGTATGCTTTACTTATCACAGACACATAATACATTATAGTGTACCTATGTGATTTGTGTTGCTACGAATTATTTATTTACTAATGTTCATTTTCATTTCATACCAATAGTGCATGGAAGGAAAATCTCTTTACATTTGACACTCCTGAGAAATCTTAGCAATAATTACAAAACTTTTTCATTCTTAACGTGTTAGTAGAAGTAACGAGTTTATTAGAAGGTAGGAAAAACAGTGAAGATTTATTTCATTTGTCAATTTTCGTTTGTTTCGAATTAGTTCGTAAATGTTTGTCTTTGAACAGTTTGGCTATGTTTCATTAATTTTTAGTGTGTGGGTGTGTACCTATATAGCCTACCTACCTAGAAATAATATAGGAATGTGTATACTGTAGGTAGTTGCATCAGTGCATGTCAAATTTGTCTGGAAAGGAAATTGACATTTGTACTAGAAAACTATTTTTCTGGTATACATCCAGCTCCAAATAATAGTTATGAAATGACAGTTGCTAGAATTTGCTAGTTTGTCAGGACTTGTGCAGCAATTGGAAGAAAAAGTTGGCAAATGGGATTTATTATTGAAAACCTCATCATTGTACATAGGAGTTCTAGTTACTTAATACTAAGTAAAATTCTGTTTGTTATATAAAGTAAGCCGTATTAATTACAGACAGATGAGTCTTGATTTACTAAAAAATGAAATGTTCCTAAGTTTTTCAGGTAGTTGAGTTCTGCAGCTCTCTACATGGTTTGTCCTTGACTTGACTTTGTGGAAAAGTTAATTTTTCTCATCATCATTTTTATACTTTCACATACTTACATTTATACACCAAGTCTCAGAAGTTTATAAGAAACTAGAGTAAATTATTAGAAAAAGTTTGCAAAGGAAGATGGCTTATTACTCTAACGAACGAATAAAGAATTATTAATGGAGCTATATGAATGAATGAATGAATAATCATATAGATGAGAAAAGAGTAGAAGGAGCAGCACATCCATGTCATATTTTACTCACAAAATGTGACACCCAACGACAGTCAAGCCTAAACCAAACCCAGACTTTCTTTCCTTCACTATTTCTCTCTCTCTCTCTTTCTGTATTTCTCGCTCTCCCACACTTTCTCTCTTACTTTTTCATATTCATTCTTACCTCGAACCACGACCCTATTGAATTTTCAGCAAACAAACGTACTTACATATAACACACTATGTCTAAGCTCACAGATACAGCACACACACCAACTCAGAAAATAAATTCCCTTTTCTCTGCATAAAAATATGTATTCGTGTCACTAACAGTGTAGGTATAGTAGTAGTAAATATCTGTTGTACCACATTCTGCTAAGCTACTTATAATACACGAAAAGTATATGTATCCTATGTACATAGTGCGGGAGAAAAACAAGAACCGCAAACGTACAGATAAAGTAGGTATACGGTTGTGCATTTAATTTACCTACATTCTAGTATGTCTCTAGTGTGAAGGTAAGTTGAAGTCGAAATAGCAAAAAGCAACGGAAAGGAAAGGGAAAGAGAAAGCAAAGAAAGTTAAGCAAACCAAAGCAAGGAAGCAAGGACGCGCAAAGAAAAGGAAACTTGTCTGAAATTGAAAGGACAAAGAAAGGATAGAAATGACAAATGGTCCTCCACGCTGTTTTTCACATTAACCCAAGACTTCTAGTTCAATCTAGTTATTCTGTACTGTACTTTTGTGTATATGCTTTATAATACATTCCATACAACTACTACACACAAAGTCAAGAAAGTCGCTTCTCGCACCACACAGTCTTATGCATTATGTGTCTCTTGTATAAAATGTGATATGTACATAAAGCAAAGGGGAATACTGCCTAGTACATATATTTACATTTTAGCAGTGCGCCAAGTTATTTATATTCCCGTAGAGTCAGTCACCAAGACTGACTTTAGCAATATGCAGTTACCTACAACCACATATTCACACTACATACAAAGAGATATAACAATACTACTACACTTAAAGTAATATTGTACTGCTTGTACTTATTGTGTGGTTTTCTTATTATTGTATTATTATTAAAATTATAGTCTCTTTTCATACATCCGCATAGCATAAGTAGGTAAGAAATCAAAACATCACAACTCCAGCTTTTTGCATCACGATGGTTGCGGTAATCAGACATTTTTTGCTTTCAACCTTCAAAGCAAAGTTAAAATGTTTAAATTTAAATAAGTAATATTTGGTAAATACATACCACCATGTACCCACCTACAAGGGTGTAAATGGTAAATGAAAAAGAGCTTTTAAAATATATCGTTTGTTACACACTTGCCTAAATAAATATGCGTATTTTGCCATGTAGTTTTCAGGATTTTTGCTTAGAAAAGACAAACTGTATTTGAGCTTAAAACAAACAGACGAAGAAACCTTGATATTTGGAAAAACAATATTTCTTTCATTATGCTTATTATTAAAGCTTTATTTATTGCGTATATGTGGACTGTGCTTGATGTGTGAGTATATTATTGTTGCGGTACTTTTTATGTTATATATGAGTGTGTAGAGTAAAGTGCGTTGGGCAATTAATCTTGATCAAGATGATGTAGCATTCCTATGATTTAGTTCCCACTCCAAATCTAAATACTTATACCTACTCGTATATATTTTTAGCACTTATGGTTCTCTAATGTAGAAAGTATGTTGACATTTTTTACTTATTTTGAGAACCATTATTTATAGCGTTGACTCAAACATTTTGTGGCAGAGCATGCTATAATTATAGATATGAAAGGTATATTGTAAGATTTATTTATAGTGCTAATTTTTGTTAACTTATTAAGTCATTGTTATGAAAAATTTGCGTGTTGCGCTGTGTGTTAATGTATTTACATGTGTCAAAATCATTTTTTCCTTTAATTTCTAAAATGGAATTCATTTTTAATTTACAGAGGCCAAAGCAGAGATATTGGGAGAGCCAGACAAACACGTACGAAGCGGAAGTACATTTGAACTGGTGTGTGTCTTGCGAGATAGTACAGAGCCACCAGTTTACGTCTTCTGGTATCATAATGACCGAATGATCAATTATGACAACGTTCGTGGCGTTGTTGTGAACAGTGACCCGGAGAAAAGCATTCTCACAATTCAAGAAGCACAAAAAACCGACTCGGGCAACTACACTTGTGTACCTTCCAATGCTCGCCCCACGAGCATCTCAGTTCATATCTTAAATGGTAAGAATTCTTTTCTGGGTATTATGTATATTTTATTGTGCCTTCGAGTCCAATGGTTTTAAAACTTGAAGGTAATTTTATTCGACCGTAAATGATAAAATAGGTTTCAAATTGATTGAATTGGTATCGATGAAATCAATAGTTTGATTGAAATTGCAATTCTAACAAAGTTTATTATGGTACATACTCATCCGAATTACACGCAATGAAAAATTCGTAATCAACCTGAGAAATTCAAAATTCAACTAATAATAGAAGTCCTTTACAGATACAGTAAACAACAAGTATAGATTTATACGTTTCATACAGCTATGTAGGTTTAGGTAATACTAAAATAAATATATTATTTACTTCTAATTAAAGGCAAGTAAACCTACATGCACCTTTAGTTCAACTAGATTGAATAACAGGGCTAAAGTTCGCCGAGTACATGTTTTGTATGATACTACCAACAACGTACTGTAATTACCAGTCACCTGTATGAAATTCGGTTTCTGTAGAATTCGGTTTCATCAAAACTTATAGAAATGTTCATAACACCTCTTCTGTAATAGCAAACTAATACATTTTGCCCTCGTTAGTTCTGTTTTGTGAGAAGAAAGTAATTACTAATATATCAGATAGGTAATACACTTTTCATAGATAGGAGAATCTTTATTCTCCATTTTATTCAAAGCAAACAAGTTCTCGGAAGTAGTCGATACATGTATCGTGAAAGGATTAGACACAACAGTAACTTGTATGTATAACAAACTTTTCTTTATTTTAGTTGAAACTTTCAGATTTATGAAGTGTATCATGCATTGTAAGTACTATACTGTACGTTGTACATACATAATACTTAACGAATCTTTTGTAAGGTTTTGCTTTGCAAAACATCATTTGTTTTGAATTATTGCAGAGAAAGGGCGAGGTGTGTATTAAGTATTAACTATTTCCTTTTCTTCTTACTTGTACCAATGTATAGCTTACAGATCTTCTCCATCTTTGCATTTTCTAGAAACACTAATTTAATTTTCTGAAAACTTTCTACCTCAAAGATTGTCCGTCTCTGATTCTTCGTACTCTGTTAATTAAAGAAACTTTAACATTTCGGTGCACACTTTATGAAATTATAATTTCATTGGTATAGTTAGTTAACATTAACAGTTAGTTGTTCAGTAATTTTACTTTTCACAGTTACCTCAAGCTTACTAATATCAGTTTTAGTCGATTTCTTTGCTTTTCTTTTTCTTTTCCGAGTAAATAAGTATACAAGCTCAGAACAAACTAATAAAGTACAATCTCCAAAAGGAATGTCACAAAGAAAAGAAGCAACAACAATAAACGAAGGAACACTTCCACCTCACATCACTGCAACTCACTCAGCTTTAAACTCGCTTTGTTTTATACAACCCACTAACATTCATTAGCTCGTTGGCAATTAAAATTAAATCTGCCAGCTCAACCGAAATTTTGCTGTTGTATGTAGTTACAACATACATACATAAATTCATGCATTTATTATCAACGTCTATAAAACTGGCTTTAAACCTACTGCCATTTCGTTTCACTCCACGTATTAGGGAAGTTAGTTATCCTTTTGTGACTCTGTACAAAATACAAAATGCAATATTACAGTACTATATTAAACTATGTAATATGTACTACATTTATGGTTTACTCTACACGATATAATTATACTGTGCTGTAAACTGCAATAGGTACTTACATAAACACTCATAGTGTATATAATTACTTACATTACACACTATTTACATAAATGTATAATATGTTTATACCACACTCTTCTGTTGATATTACACTTTAATGGGTCACTGCGTGCTGTCGCGGCTATTCATATGTACCTACAATTCCAGGATAATGATATTGTGTGTACATAGTGTAGGTAGCGTACACTGTAATAAATACACACACACTATTCAAATTTAATATAATAGGTAGGTAAGTGTGTGAATACTAGTTATACCTTTAATTTTCGTTTTATTGTCAAAATATAGGTTAAACACTAGTTCGGTTTTGCATATATAGAGCTAAAGTAAAGAGAAAGTGTCTATTCAGGTGAATTAGTAAAAGGTGAAAGAGGGCAAAACACAGATAGTAGGCAGAGTTTGCCATTAATTTATATTTTGGCAACTTTACATTGCATTATTTCAAGGAAACGCTTTCGTTTGTGTGTGGAGCGGCGGCGGCGGTAGTGCCAGTGCTGTTTACTCAAGCCAAGTCATTTCTGTTGTAACTTAACTAAATGAAACCAAAGCAAGCACAGTCGAGAATTCAGCCAGCCTGCAATAAAATGACTAACAAGAAGATACAAATATGAGCAACGGCCCATTTTACTATTATTAGCTAATGATATAGTACTAGTGTACTGAAATGTAAAGGCACTGTACTGTACTGTACTGTGTGAAGAGTTTGTTCGTGCCTCATATTATATTTTACAAGTCCACTTTGCTCTAATATTAAAAGGAATCCTTTTTGTATAGAAGAGGGTGAGTGTAGTTTTAAATTATATGATAGTATTACCCACGCTCACTTATTCTCTCTCTCTCTTTCTCTACTTTGTGTATGTGTCTCTCTCATAAAATATTATATGAAAGTTTAGTTTAGTAGTGCAGATAATATTATTACAATTATTATTAGCAAAGTAATCATAACGCTTTGAGGCTCTTGACAATTGAGTTTACGTAGAGTTACTAACTTGTGTCTAGTCTAGTCAAATAATTTTAGGAGGAAAAGAGAATACGAGAAGGTATACGGGGTACTGGCACACATTAGGAAAAATATTAATGTAAATTACCCATAAGAGAAAGTAGAAGGCTTGAACTTTACAAATTGTTCATTTTCTTTTGTATTACACTATAGGGAACTTTCCACGTGAAAAAACTTTCCGCACTACATAAACCAAATCACTTTATGCATACAGCAAGTTTAATAATAGCGGAGAGCCTACTTACAATTAGTCTAAGTATAACTAGCTATTCTCTTACTAACTTCATTTTATTTATTAAGTTAAAATTAAGCAAGACTTCTTTTATTTATGACTGTATAGCTACACCATTAAAAACCCTACTATATAGACCTCTTCAATTTATTGAAATAGTTTGTATAATGAACCTAAGATAGGTTAAAACAAAGTAAGTATATAGTATGTCTTTGGAGAGAGAGAGAGTGACTCCAATAATTGAAATTTTATTGCGCAATACGAAGCTAAATTAATAGGATACCTAATGTTTTCACCTTTAAAACAATAGGTCTAATATTTCTGTATATAAAACTGTCAGAAAGTGCCAACATACCAATACCTAACTACTACATACCTACATAATATATATACTATGTAGTTAAAGTATAAAGAAACTTCCCTAGCTCCTTAACAATTTAGAGTAACAAAAATTCTAGATAATAAAAT
>JAQFYB010002376.1:0-24960 GCA_034694085.1 Pogonognathellus longicornis
ATACCGGTATCGGGTCGTTGGTTGAACCTGGTACCGGGCCACTTAATTTTTTGAATCTATTTATAATCACTTTATATGGAGATGGGTCACACGAATGTAGCAAGCATAAATATATTTTTCATTTGAAACTGCGTGTAGTGTAGACAAATACTACTACAGTACAGAGTGATAGTGCATATATGTAGGATATAATAATTAGTAATGAAATGACTTGATTGTTAGTGTGATTTGGGTATATTAAGTATTAGCTATAGTTATAAATATCATAACTCCGAATTTTCGCATTCTAGTATCTGTAATTGTGGGTTGAATTTAAGTTTCATTTTCCCCTGATACAAAGTGTCCATACAATGTTCCTTTCATCAACTTCTCGAATAAAGTTTTACCCATTCACTTTTTAGTTACGGCCAACAATTTATCACCGTTGTTCACAACGTAGTCTATAGCACACAACCGGAAGACAACATAAGCTCGAAACACTTTATGTTGTGTTGTTGTATAGAGTAGGTACACAATAAAATGTGTTAGATATAAATAATATTAAGAAAGTGCTTAATTGCCAAGTATGTATTTGTATTTTACATTGATTTTGTGATACCTTAACGGAGATGTTAAATTCCCTTGTAATTACTGCTTAAATAAGATGTAAAATTACCTGTTACTAGAGTGTAATAAGTCAAGTTCTTCAGATTATATTGTTTATGTAAAAGTCGAAAGATTCATTTCTCTCTTCCCATATCCTAAATTCCTAAGAATCATTTTCCTAAGGCTTGCTCTCAGTGGCAGTATTTCTGTTTCATACTTCCTCAAGTCTATAATATCTCGTGTGTATATACATAATATGATGGAAAAAAACTTTGAAAAAGATCTGGATTGTATTGGCAGAGGAGTTTCTTCAGCCTGTATAGCCTTCTCCCGGTGTATCTAAATGAAAACTAGATATTGCACTGATTGTTATTTTGCCCTTGAAATAAATATGAACTATGAACTTTGAGATATTATTATATTGAGTTAGTTAAGCAGAACTTGCTCAACTTTCTCTTCCATTTAGTGAATATGACTACTATAACTTTCTTGCCCACTTTTGCACTTCAAACTCAATTATACAATCCAATCCCAGTATACCACCATTCCTCCCTCAACTCATCAAAATACATGATAAAAATATTATACCTTCAAATTCATAATTGTTCAACATCAAAATCCGGGATACACTTACAGAACACATCTTTTCAAGGCATCAAATGATATTCATTCATTGATATCAAAGTATACCTACCTAAATGTATTATTGTATTCTTTGTCTCATAAAATCATTAATCAAAATGGATCATGAATTATAACTTGAGACGAAGGATTCCATTTTGCCATATCCAATATCCATACCATTCTCATTTTACTTTTACTGCATTTTATGTGATTTCATGAGATTCTTGATTCATTTGACTATGACTTGTGTCTTGTGTGCGTGTTGTGAATTGTGATGCTGTAAGATTCTGTTGTGATGTGATTTGTGAGTGAAGTCTAAATGCTAAGAAAGTTGCCCGGCATTTCTTCACTTGAGAGAGATTCGCCTTTTGGCTGTCACACTCATTCAACATTCACAAACTCACAATTGACAATGAAGGGCTAAGTTTTTCAGTGTTTCGTTTAGTGAACAACTGAGTAATTTATGGTAAATTTCATGGTAAGTTTTTATAAAAAGTAATTTTTGTAGTCAAGTTTATCTTTGTTTGCTGGTAATAATTCATTTTTGCATTTTATTTTATGTCCCAGTTTATCAATACACCGCACAGCCCACCATATGGCACATGGCATTTCTCTAACATGATGTAACATTAATTATATTTTACTAAGATTATGAATTAGTTTCAAATATTATTGCTATGATATATGTTTGAAATTTGAATTTGCCATCAGGGGCAGGGTAAAATCCATTAGTAGCTACTTTGTTCTTTAAAATTCTTCAAAGTTGTAAGTAATAGGATTATGGTGTTAGCTATTATTCAATTATTATAAGCTTGCTATTAATTAGCTGAAATCAACATTTTATTTAAAAAAATGAAATGCCTATTTCACTTGCATCCGTCTCTGTTCTCTTAACGTAGTACAATATTTTCAATTTCGTTGTTTTCGAAGAAGTCACAATAATTACCGGCATTTTGTATACAAAACTACGCTAATAAATAAATGCCGGTGTATTGGCGTATATTTAGCAGCTGTAAATTAAATTAAACTGTAAACAATGTGTCATAAACTGTATTTTATTTCAGAACTTTGGGAAATCGGGAAGACTCAGCTCCGCTGTAACAAGCTACTATTTTGGAATTCGATTGCGTTGGTTAAATTGAATCGAATTATTCCTTTTTGAAGCAAAATAGAATGGAGGAAGGAAAGCTGATAGAGTTTTATGGCATGAGCGAATCAAAGGCCAAAGAAACAATAAAGAACGTTGCTTTAACCAAAATTTTGGACAAAACGACGCAACAGGTTTGGTGATTTAAACTCTAGTATTAATTAACATTGTTTTCTTTAAAAATATAATACTATTTTTTTTCTAATTTATGTAACATATTATTTCATAGTACTACAAGTTACGTGCCAACGAAACTACTCCACCGAAAAAGATTTCTAACCTTATCTATACGTTAGCATCCAAGATAAAACCAGCCACAGATCGATTTATTCCATTAATAATATCATATATACTCGAAGATAAGATCGATTCTGAAGTTAGGATTACGGGTATTTACATTTCCAATTCCTACATTTCTCGATCGTATCAAGACAAAATAATAATAGTCAAATATATGTTCGTTCGATTTCAGCTGCATTGAAATATTTGTTGGAGCATATAAAGGATCCAGAAATAGACATATCGGATTTCGACAAAAACCTTGGCGTAGGTATTTCTGTCACCGATGAGGATGTGGAACGCGTAGTTAAAGAAACAATTGACCATTTTAAATCAGAATTAATTGAAAAAAGGTGTCTATTACTTTACTGTTTTAATTAGTGAACATTACAAAAATTATCTTTAATTCATTTGTTAAAATACAGTTAATGATTTATTATGTGGTTTGTCAGATATCGAGTTAATGTTGGCTTATTGATGAACCACATTCGAGGTGTTCCAAATATGCAATGGGCTGATGGTAGTCGAGTAAAAAGTGAGGTGGAGCAACAAATTCGAGTTTTATTGGGGCCTAAAACTGAAGAAGATTTGAATCCACTCCCAGCACAAGGAAAATCGAAGGATACGTCCAACAAAGGAAATCAGAAACAATCAAAAGGATCAAAAAATGAGCTCGCTAACAAGAATGACAAAAATGTTCAGCATAAGGAAATTAATGGTGAGCATAATCAATTTAGCAATAACATTTATGTCATATGATATGATAGTACCTGAGTATTAATGCGTGAATATGTAACATTCTGTAACCTGAAAAGTCTAATTATTTGAAGAAATGCTTAATGCAAACTTTATAGCCCGATTTAATGATTTTCGTTGTATATAAGTTAAATCAAGTAAATATGGTGACTTTTAATAAATTCATTGCGCTTTACTCATCTCACGCTACCTTGATGTACATTTTTAGGTAGTTTTTAAAATTAGGCTAATCAGAGCAGATTCTCCTGCAGTAAAATATTGAACGATAGTTTTTTTTGAGTGGATTCCTATTTTATTCTTTTGCAGAAAACAGTGCCTTGGATTCAGTTTCCGCCCAAGAACGTATAATGTCAATATTAAAAAAGCTGCCTTTCCACAAGCCTGGTTTTAACTACACCACTGAGGGTTATCCTTCATCTCGTTTGGCTTTGAGTCTCCTGGAAAAGCATTTGACAGAGACGAACGGACAAGTATGACTCTTGACAAGTATCTTTAACAAATTAGTCAATTTTAGCGATAATTATTCAAAACTGATTTTTGGTTCAACAGGTACGAACCCGTTTCCCCCCTGAGCCTAATGGAATTCTTCATATTGGCCATGCCAAAGCTATCAACATTGATTTTGGTTATGCAAAGGCACACGACGGCGTTTGTATGCTTCGATACGATGATACAAATCCGGAAAAGGAGGAAGAACGCTTTTTTAGAAGTATTTTGGAAATGGTGGAATGGCTAGGTTGGTTTTTGTTTTACTACCGTTCTTTACTTGCAGGATAACAAATTAATTTAAAGCAGTTTATTATATATGATTATGTAATATGATTTTCCAATTATTATCTTATAGGATACAAGCCGTTTGAGGTGACACATTCATCAGATAATTTCCAGCAGCTCTATGATTGGGCTTTGGTTCTAATTAAAAAAGATCTGGCTTACGTTTGTCACCAACCAGCAGAAGAACTCAAAGGCCATAATCCACCCTTATCGCCTTGGCGGAATCGACCAATTGAGGAAAGTCTTTCACAGTTTGAGGTGATTAACAGAATGTGGAAGAAATAGGCGATCATTGCGTATTTTTCATGACGAAATGCTTAGGTACATATCTATTTATGTGTTTTGTAGGGAATGAAAAATGGAAAATTTGAAGAAGGTGCTGCAAGTTTGCGAATGAAGATAACACTGGAAGAGGGAAAGGTGGATCCTGTTGCTTATAGGTAAAAAATCCGTTGGAATAAACATTCCAGGTTATCATCATTTCATGTACCAAATGACATAAAAATCTTGCACGCTAGGATTCGTTATGTGGCCCATCACCGAACAGGAGATAGCTGGTGCATTTACCCAACGTATGACTACACTCATTGTCTCTGCGACTCTATAGAAAATATTACACACTCATTGTGTACGAAAGAATTTCAAAATCGTCGTTCGTCTTACTACTGGTTGTGTGAAGCAGTGGAGACGTACATTCCCGTGCAGTGGGAATACGGCAGACTGAATATGTGCTATACGGTGGTTTCTAAACGAAAAATCGCAAAACTTATAACTGAAAACATTGTAAAAGGTTCGTATTTATCTTTTTCAACTTAAACAGGTTTTAATTTGAAAGAATTGAACAAAAACTAATGTTATAGATTGGGACGATCCGAGACTCTTCACATTACCTGCATTAAGGCGTAGAGGATTTCCTCCAGAAGCAATCAACGACTTTTGTGTCCGAATGGGAGTTACAGGAGCGACAATAATGGTCGAACCTGCTATGCTTGAGGCGTGTGTTAGAGATGTACTGAATACCACGGCTCCAAGATCAATGGTTATTGTAGGAAATTATATTAAAGTCACAATCGAAAACTTCTCACATGGAACTAAAACAGTTGAGCTGGATGTTCCTGATTTTCCAGCTGTTGACGGATCAAAAACTCATAAAGTTCGGTTTGGAAAAGTTATCTACATTGAACAGGATGATTTCCGCGAGGTAAAGAAACGGTTAAAACTTCATAATAAAATATGTAAAAGACTTGCATGTATATTTAATATATTATTTGTGGTATGCAGAAATCAGATAAAGGTTATAAGCGCTTTTCAACGGATCAACCTGTCGGTTTACGTTATGCGGGAATAGTGCTAACGTGCAAAGAGGTTATAAAGGATTCCACTGGTCGTATTGTGGAGTTAAAAGTTGTGTCCGAGGATGTGGCAAAGGCTGTCAAGCCGAAAGGTTTCATTCATTGGGTTTCTGATCCTATTAACATCGAAGTTCGCCTTTATCAAACTCTGTAAGACTTTGATTTATTTATTGTCTAATATTCATTGAAATGATCGTATTTATATTACAGTTACTTATTATGTGTATTATTTTATTTTTTCAAGATTTATGCACAAAAACCCTGAAGACTCTAATGAAGTTCCAGGAGGATTCATATCTGATTGCAATAAGAACAGCTTAACAATTTCAAAAGGATTAGCCGACAAATATTTATTGGGTTATACAAAACCTTTTACACAATTCCAATTCGAACGGACGGGATATTTTGCTGTAGATCCAGATACTTCAGAAGGTCAATTAGTTTTTAACCGTACGGTAACGTTAAAGGAAGATACTGGAAAAAATTAAGTTGCTGCAATTCATAAGTTATGTTAGATACACTAATTGTCTCAAAAATACTCCAAACCACAATGTTTTTTTCGGGTTTGCTACTCTTTTAAGAAAAGAGTGTGTAGAGCAAATTGAAGTGATATATCAGCAAATGAGCTATCAACCAAGCCTTATTACATTATCTGATGTTGTTGCTGATTTGGATCTACCCAGTAAAAACTGTTTGCCACTCAATTATCGACATTAGTCAAAAAGTGTATTTTCCTATTACATGAGACAATGAAACTTAAATCTTGAGATTTTGTTAACACACAGCAGCCTGAACTCGCCAAGTCAAAAATTAATTTGAAAAGTAAAAAAGTTATAAATAGGAAATCCGGGTTGAGTATTGGCTTTGATATATTTGATTACTTATTTTCGGCAATTTTCTGTCTTATAATGATAAAAATATTGTATTGGTAAAGAGTAAGTAAACAAATACTAATTAATGAGCTAAATTACAGAAAACATTAATTATTTATTTATTGTACTTGTAAGTTATTGTCGTATATTTAAATAGGCATGCAGTGTTAATTAAATAATGTGCACTGCTGTACGATCACATACAATGCATGAATACTGTGTCATAGTAAATGTTTTCACATTTAATTCGATTTATGATTTCTTGTATACTATACACCGAAGAATTGTGCGATAATAAAAATAGTTTTTTAGCTGTTACATAAAATTTAGATTCATAAAACATCGTGAGACTAATAATTGGTGTACAGCAATTTGTGAAAGACTAATTATACAGTGGTGATATTATTTCCTACCTAGATATGTAAATTTTAGAGACAATAAAAGAACTTAATCCAATCGGAAGTTATTGTTACAACTTAAATCAGCATGTCGCAAACTGAGAATTTTGGGTGGCTAATTATAATTTTGTGGGAAATGATAAGGAGCGTAATCAGCATGACAAAGTACTCCTCTTGAGCGGTAGAAGGCCGGACCAATAGTGTTCACTCGAGGTTTGGTGTTGCACCCTTTGCTCAGAACGTTTTCAAGAAGTTTCCAAGCATATCTGCCAACATAACAAATCAGTTTCACTTTTTGCACTTTAAATGTACAATGTTTCCAAAACAAGCGAATATTATTACTCTGAATTGGTAGTTGGCGGAGAGCAAAACTTTATTTCTGGAAGCCCCATGTCATAACGGTTGCGAAGATACCCTTTGGCCCCACCTCCTTCATGACTCAACCCTATGCCAAAGTAATGATCAATAAAAATGATACTGGATGCACATTCATTAGTGACTGATAGTTTCCTCAAATGACAAAATAATGGTACCTTCGAAGAGTAAGGCTCTTTGATTGGGGTGAGGGGTTCGCATGGGAATCGTAGGGTCTTGAAAACACTCGTCGCAGGGGTCTGGTCCCACTCGGAGAACCATCACGTCATCAAAACACGATTTCGGTTTTTCTGGTGGGCCTTGCTTGCAATATTTGAAATACTCGTCTTTACTATCCATCAGCTTTCGCATTAGCCTTGTAAAACATCATAATTATTATTATTATTATCAAAATATTAACTATATTTGGGTTGGTTCTATGGTAGACAGCTTACTCATCCTTATCATGGCAAATTTTCATGACTCGTCCTTGAATTGGTCCAAGGTTTTGACTCCATATCACGTCTTTGTGGTCCTTGAACCATTGCTCTCGAGTATACATCTCTTTGTCTATTGTTTCTCGCTGCAAATTCGAAGACACACAATCAAACATCACCGGACGAGGCATTTTTGACAATATAAATATTTATATGTAGACTAAAAATTCAGTAATAAATTGTTTGCATGTAACAGACGCGTATTGCAAGAAAAAATATTAGGTTGGGGTTGGAGAATTATTTGCAATTTATTCTTATTGCTTATAATAAGACTAAACAGAAAGTGAAGTATCAAATTATTTTATCCAAACGAAGAAGAATTTTCATTTATTAATGGAAATAAATACATAGTGACTTTTTATAGCTTGATTGATATTGCATGCCATGGGAAACCGAAATCAAGATAATAAAATGCTTTTGACTTTATTAGTGGTTCTTTTTACTCATAATCAGCAATAAAGACTAAAAAGACTCGAACTTTATGCTAGAATTTTTAAAGACGAGTCAACTCATATAGGAGTCAAGGCTGATACTGATACAGCAGCGTTGCGATTTGCGATTAATTAGGATCTGCAGTTTTTGTTGTTGCTGACAAGGTATTGTATTAAGTATATGAATTATTTATTGACAATACGTTCTAGGTCCATTTTAAAAGCTAAGTATTACCTAATTTCAATTACAGCTCTTGGCTTGTTTGTCCATACCTTTTTACATAACCTAAATTGAATGAGGCAATTTACCCCTTGCAATTACATGATTTTAGTAGCATAACAATTCTATTGTACTGTAGGTGTTTGTATGCAGACATAGAGCTTATTATAATACACTCGAATGTAAAGCTTGCTCCTACGCACAGAATGTCGACATATCGATTAAATAGTTTTCTTCATTCTTTCGTTCTCTCTCTCTCTAGCAATATCTATTAGAAAATTGCCATTTAATAGTAAAAATTGCCAATAATTTTATTTTGGACAATATTTTGGAGAATAACTTTTAACCAAAACCTTAAAATCTGTGAATTTTGTTTATTAGCATTTATAGACAAGTAAATTACACAAGTTCATTTCCTAAATCAAGATTCATCCGTGAAAATGGATGGTTTAACGGACTGTTTTCCACCGGAGTACCCGGGAGAAAAAGATGAGGATTTTGAGATGACTCATCAGGAATTTAACCAAATTAAGGATGCTCTTAAGGATGCAAATTTCCGCAAACTTTTGTCGGAGTATGTTGAAGATGTCCAGGTTTGTTCTTAAAAGCAGTTTTACAATAAATTACTTTCACTAAGCAAATGATTTTTAAGTAGCTATTAATTGCATTGTTACATGTAAAAAGTAAAACGTTAAACATGAAAGAGAAAAAGAAGTCCACTTTACAATATTTACAATATATTTGATTTAGAATCCTGAGACACAAGCAACGTACCAAAAGGAAATGCGTGAATTAGAACTGCAAAGGGGAAATACAATCCATTTCTTAAATCCGGTACCGGGCTATGTGCTGAAAACAAGTGCAGACGGAGATAAAAAAGCTTTTATAAACATTTGTTCTAATCCCATCATTCGAAAACTAAGCTGTGAACAGTCTTGTCAGTCGGATAAGTAAAAGATGCAATAAAAATCTCAAAAACATTTGATTTTATTCTAATTAAAAAACATGCTGGTATAAACTAAATAATTTGGCTACAGATCTGGTTTCCTCTGGTCCATTCCATACGCACAGAGTCCTCCAAGAGACGATTTTGACAAGGCAGGTAGAAAATGTGTGGTGTATGACATAATTTTCAACCCCATCACAATTGACCTTGCGGGTAAATATCCTACTCTGAAGGAAAAAATTGAATCCACGGCTGTGGACGCTGTGGAAAGAAACTTCAATGTCTTCCTGGATAAAAATAATATCCGGAAACCAAAAGCAAAGTATAAACCTTCCCAATTTACAACAAAGTAATCATTATTGATAATTTAACAATTATTATAATTTGCACTCATGTGCTCAGATTTAAAGGAATGACGAAGGCCACAGTAATAAAATACAAAACCGGAGAAAATCCTCCCGAAATCATTGACCTTGTTGGATGTAAGGAAGAACTGCCTCCTCAGCCCAAAGACAGTTATTCCTACTCAAAAGCTTCAAAAGATGCTTCCGAAAAAGAAAACTGTTCCTCGTGTTCCCCAACAAATGTGTCAGAGTCAGAACTCCAGAAGAAATCTGTTCGAAACGAGAAGATTTCAAATGTTAATGAACACACAGTTCCCAATTATAAATGGAAGTACCGTTCTCACGTGGACATGCAAGACTATTGTTTCGACAACCAAAGAGAGGGACGAAGTACTAAGGCGATTCCTGAGGAAATTCATTTGACAGTCGACCTTCCGATGCTAAAAGATTCCTCCACTATTGATGCGGATGTAGTGGATGATGGCAAGAGGTTTGAAATGAAATCAGAAGGCAAAATAAAATATTATTTGAATGTGAAATTAGCATTTCAAGTAAAGTGTGAAGCAGTAAAAGCTAGTTTTGACAAGGATAAAAGGAAACTTTTGGTCATAATGAAAACAGTCCAGAAACAACTACCCTCGAAACAAATGTTTCGCAGTGCCACTGATATTTCTTCTGTGGACCAGGAGCTGGAGACAGAAAGTCCTTTGACTTCATGTGTGGATAAAAATGATGAAGAAAAATATTTTGAATGAAATGTTACAAGTAGAAAATTGGTTCAACTGAACATCCTACAGAATTACTAACCGTAGTATTATTGGAAGCCAGTAAATGAAATGACTGTTCTACCTTTTCCTTTTCCTAATTAAAGTGTTGCATTAAAATAAAGTGAATTATTAATCCTTAATTGCCTTGTATTTTTACGCTCATTCAGCCTCTCCATAAATTGCAAAAATCATTCCATGCTAGTTAAGTATGAAAAAATTCATTAAATTTTCTGTCAAATATGATGGCATGATTTAACTAGATCTTAGCTTTACAATTAGTAATCAAATTATCTGTATTTTGTCATGCTAAACAGTAAACATTAGTGAATAGAGGACCTATGCGATAGCAACTTTATTGTCCGTTTGATATTGTAATACAATTGTACTCTATATTAGCAAATCACTGAAATCATTTACAGCAAAAGGATAATTTAAAAAAAGATGATATAAGGATTTATATTGGTGTGTGCAATGCAGAAATCCATGTTGTCTCCACAGGTATTAAAAAAGTTCCGTAGGAATTCCACAAGTCTGTAATCATGTGTAAAATGTTTCAATTAAAAATAAACTTTGAGTTCTATACAATCAGTGCAGCTGCAGATTGGGCCAGTTTGGTGTAATATTTAATGAATTATTATTTCTTGATTTTTTATTGCTAGATGTAACCAGTGCAAGTCAACCCAAAGTTTTTTTAGTAACACTTTGGGTTGACTTGCATTGGCTCGCTTACCTCTTTAATTTGCGGTATAATGCAATTTATAAGCTCAATGTAGCTCCCACAGTCATTTTCTTTTACCATTAGATCTTTTCCTGAAAAATTATTTTATCCATTCATTAACTTCCAGCAAAATAGCAACCAAATTCATTGGTATTTCCTGGTACTAGTAATACATATACAGGAAATAGATAGCAGAGAAGAGGATATCCTTAAATTACTCAGCATATTTACTCATTATTTAACATAGCCGTATTCAGGGGTTTGGAAAGGGGGCAATTGCCTCCCCCGAAATCAATGTCTGGATACGGCCGTGTTCATTAACATTAAACTTTTGCAAGGAAAAATATAATATAGTCGCTCTGTGTAAAACAGGTAAAATAGGAAGGGGTTTATGGAATAATGGAAAGGTGTCAGGTTATGTAGTCCTACCATTTTTTGCAGCACAACTTGTCAAAGTCTCCATGATTTTCCCCATTGCCTCCTGTGGAAAAACTGGCATTATGATCTTCTCAACCTCGTCCTTGCTTGCAGGCTTCCCATCCTTGTTTAACTAAAGTATAAATTGATAATTAAAATAATTCATACATCTTTAAATTAAAAAATTGCAATTTGCAAATTAATTTGTATATTATCTGAAAGAAAAAGTGTTTTATTACCAGTCCAAGCCCTTGAGCTACACACACGATACGACACTAGTTCCAATAAATACATAAGCAATTTAAAAAATAATAGTTTACAAAATGTTAAGTACGCGAATTTTATTATGTGAATATAAGTACAAGAACCATCAATCGTTATGTCAATTACTCACCGCTCTTTGCTTCTGAGACGGAAAATGATGTTCTTCCATGGTTTCTGCTAAAGATTTACTTCCTTCACGGCGACATTGCATGTATATGGATTTCATGTTTGCAGGCAAGGTGAGATTTTGACTTAAACACATTGGAACCCGATGATGGTGTAAACCACCAAATCCCTGCATCTCCATCTGATGATGACCACATCCTCCTCCTCCTGGTCCGCCTCTTTTAGACTAAAACAAATTCATTTTATTAAATTTTTCAAAATTAAATGCCATAATTTCAGGAAATCCTTATATACCTTTAGTGAGACTCCCATAGCTGAAATTCCTAAAACTACAACGCAAACAAAAATAACTCCCTTCATTTTTCTGAAATGTGCTGCCACAGTGCCTCTAACAACAGAAGTTTGAATACGTCATTTCAGTCAAGAATTTGAGCTTTTATCTCAAATTCACAACCTATCTACCTAAATTAATTGTCATTGAGAACTTTGTGGTGAATTACTATGTCCATTTGTAGTTCATTCATTAAATTCGTTTTGTCCCGATATGGATGTTTCGCATTGAGAGGATAGACAGGACACAGGTTAACATAATTGTTTGTGTTTTCATTGTCATTAGTCATTATCCTGTAATGTACAATACACATGTTTATAAATAAAGAGCACAGAAAATGCGAAGACATTATTGGCCCTTGTTTTCTTTTGTCAGGTCCGGTTCTCACAAAAAATCATGTCCTTTTCACTCCACAGAAAACTAAACAATAGACATCACCGGAAAGTGTAATGCTATACTTTTGTAATAATCAACTTTTACCTTTTCAGCTATAATCACACATAATAACATCGGCAGACTGTTACAAAATACAAACCTGGGCAGGATTCTTTTTATCGAAATATAGAGTAGGTACAAACCAAATACATGTGTATGTATATTCATGTGGTAAGTCAAATGTTTGAAGTTTGCGATGGTATTAAACATACATGAATCATGAGGAAACTATTTTTTTATTTAGAAATTGTATCCGAATCTCTACCAGAAATTGTCTGAATAAATTCATGGTACATACAAATTCAGACCGCTGTTGGAAGTAAGTCCATTTTTGCAATGCGTTTAAATTATGCTCATAATTTTACTACAATTTTGACTTACAGTATACACATCATATTATGAATTGTAATCATTAGCCATCAAAAAATAAAATGTACACACTTTTTACATCCTCTATATAGGAAACCATAAAGCACAATTCGTGGTTTGATTGGGTTACGCCCTCGTATTATTTCGGTTTAGGCATTGAAATCAAGACCTATAGCATCACGTCTCACGTCCATAAAATATCAATTTTGTGTGAATCCGACTATGACTTGAAAAATTAACGATTATAATGGAAGTGAGGCTTCCTATAGAAAATACAATAAATTAGTCTCTTTATTGTCCTCTTTACATGAATTACCCTTCAATTATATATTGGTGACATAAATTACACTCACAATCAGAATCTCATTCTCTATCTATATATAGTATATAACTAGGACCAATACAAAACTCTCACTTTGTACATACGTACAGATAAAATCATTTTGTGTCGTGTGTCATTCTTCTATTCTACTGGTGTAACGAGTGTTGACATTACCTATAAAAATTGCTTTACATCTCTCTGTACCTATATTATGTGTTGTTAATTAAATTCTCTTGTGTCTAACTAATTATTCATTTTACAAAATACTATAAAGGTGGCCATATTACAATCATCTCATATGAAATCCTACTAAAGATAGTAAAGAATTTTGCTAATCTAAATTTTGAAAGTTTTGGTAATTTTAGTCTAATATTAAAAGCTAGTACTGCTAGTACCCTCAACTTAAACACAAATGTTTTGTGGTACGTATTTACGCTTACTTACAACTTACTGCTTACATAATTATTGGGGCTCTTGGGAGAGTAACGCTCGTTAAAATGAATATTGGTGGCATTTATAGTCACTTGCATATGTCAAGCCTTGGTGTTAAAAGAAGTAAGTAAATATTGATTTTAGAGCCATTTTAGAGCAATTCTAGAAGAATTTAGATCAAAATCAAAACTGCTAATATTTTGGTCGAATGTTAGCAGCAATAATTGCTTGCGGTCTTTGCGATAGGTAAAAGCTTTAATTAGAATATTATGTACAAGCAGTGCAAAGTGGGGCTACAAATTGAGTGTTCGTTTGTATGTTTTTTTGTCTTAATGCCTCAGTGAATTATACTTAATAGGTATAAAATGTCGACATGGAAAATAAACTGCCTTATTAGAAAAACATACTTAAATTTAGTTAGATAATATTATTATTACAATGTTCCTAAACATTAGGTACTTTACATGTATACCCACGTATTAATAATGGCATTACATCTATATCACATTCTTGAGATTCTTGCACGTGCAGTTTTTTAATTACGACCTAGTACTTTAACATTGAGCTATTAACTGTCTGCGCCAAGAAGTATCTTCATACTTCATGCATGTACTATGTACAATACACACAAGGTCGTACACATAGGGAGCGAGTAATCCCCTCCCCAATATCCCAAAAAAGAGATTTTTGTTTCAGTACTAAAAGTGCAAAAAATCGGTTCAATTTTTCGCGTTTAGAACTGTCTTAGAAAATGTGTATTTTATATTGGAATCCCCCTCCCCTTCGAAATAGATATCTGGCTACGGCCTTGCGCACACATAGCTTACATTTACATCACATCCCTAGCATTTACTTTTAAGGGCGATCCACATGTCTGCGATTTAGGGGGAGGGGTTCTGTAATACAGAATATAATGGGAGGTGGGGACGAGATAGACAAGACAAATTTAGACTTATACATATAGAATTGTGAGTTGAGCGCAACAGGTTAGTAAATGACCAACAATTTGTCATAAATTTGATCAGTTTTTGTGTGCACCTATGCTGTCAAGATCCAGACCAGTTGTCATTATGACTACAATATAAAGATCAACCACGTTTTCATCTCATGTTCAGTTTATAGCAGCAGTTCCAAATTGTGAATATTGCGTTGCTGTGATTATGTTGGACGGGGAAGGGACATAGCTATTACATAGTGACATTTGAGTGTGCATAGCTTACAGCTCAGATAGAGCCCACACCCAATTGAAGTTACCAACAAAAACTTGATTAACTTTTGCATAACATTATGCAAAGAACAAATGAACAAACAGCTACCAGACGTAGACCACTCCGACTCTCTTCCACCTTTCTACTCCCAAACAAATCATTCTAAACGAACTTTGATCTCTTGCTTCTTGAGACCTCACCAAAAAGATGCCAAATGAATATGAACATATAATAATCATCGTATTATTTCCTAGTATTACCAGTTGATAATCACAAACTGCTTTACAAGGAGGATTTAGTATTTAGGTCTAGTCTGTAGTCTGTATACAATGTGTGCTACTTTACATTTGCTAGATTTCATTGCAATACAATTTCATTCCAAACGAATTTGGGACACAATATTTTTTGTGAGAATGAAGATAATAAGTAGGTAGATGCGTAGATGGTTATTATCTAACTAGAATTACTAATCAATATAATCCACACATAAATGAGCATTCTATTTTTGCCGAAGGATGATGGATTGAATGGAATGGCATCACAGAATTATAAAATTAATCCTCCTTAATTAATTAATGTAAAATTCGAAATTCTATTTTGGTATACAGTTATTACCTACATAATATATAGGTACCATATATACGTAGGTCGGTATGTTAGAATATAGCTTTACAAATATTATGAATACGCTAAACAAATGCTACATAATATGCCCAAGACCATTAATTGTACCTTTGTTACATACTAGTTACATTGGTCATGCTTGCACCAGAGATTAAAGATTAAACACCACATGTAGTACTTCACAAGGGAATGCACAGGTGTGTGTTGCCGATTGTTATGAAATTATGCACAAATTAATATACATACTTTATGCATAAAAAGTTTAACCCATTTGTACATTCACGTACAACATATTATTCCTTCCTAAGTTTATTTTTAATTACAAAATTTCAAAAACTTTGAATCTTCAAAATAGTACTTCAGGAAATTCACATGGAAAAACGAAAGCGAACCAAAACTTATGTTTTTCATGATTTAATAACACATTTGTAAACTTATTTTTTATTAAACTTGGTTTCACAATGCATATAATTCTAATGGGTGTATTCTAAAAAAGGCTCACAAAAACCCCTTTTTTGCGATTCAAGTTTTTACAAAAGGTTCCAAAATTTTTTTTTAACGAAAATGACATCGTGTATATTTAAGGCAAGGTACTAAATGGACTGAACATAAACATAATTGTAAGGCTCTTATGAAACCATGAGACACATAGCAGAATGTTCCCTTGTGGCTTACAATTAGAGTTAGAATAACAAAACGAAGAGAAATCTTGAGGGATAGAAAATGTAGATGAAGTAAGTGAAACTATAACTTCGCATTTTCTATTTGTCTTGTCCCATGCATAATGGGATTTTTTGTTGAGGAAACAGTCACGCGGTGGACATGAGCTACGCCAACCTGTTTACTATTTTCTTTCATACGACTTGCTATTACATGATCTTCAATTATTACCTTATACCCCAGCCCTAAGCAAGTAACTAGTAGGTAGCTAATGGACTAATAGCTAATAATGTAATAATCTAACTACTACTCTCTGTCTATTAAATAATTTATTGTAGTTTCCACATAAAAATCCACAAGTGCAAAGACAATTGTAAGTGAAGTATAGAAGTCTCACTTTTCCCTTTTGTTTCATCAACCAACTCAACCACCTAGCTATAATTATATTCTATCATCTATACTCTAAGCATAATCTTGTAAGTAGGTAGGTTTCAACTAAATGGGGGTTATAAATTCTCAGTGAAATGTCAGTATAGAGGTTATTCACCAAATTCGTTCATAACGTAACATATTATTATGCAACAGTTTTCAAATTATTTGATATTGGATATACATACACATTGTGAAGATGCAGAAGACTTCAAATTTGGGACTTTAAAACTTGATTAGTTAATCAGTTATGGCTATACAGATAATTAGTATACTGATCATGAGTAAACAATTTATACAAATATAGCATAATGACATTTTCTGATCGCGATTGAATTATAATGAACAATTCACTGTGCGGTAAAGAGGAAAGGAAATTAACTTGAAAAAAGATAATGAAAGTAGATAGTATAAGCCATAAGCTAATTATAGCTCAATAATTAATTCTTCGTAGCAATAATGATTGCAAAGATGCAAGGTATTAACTCGATGAAATTATCAGAGATAAAATTTAGTAGGTACTGAATGTGAAGTGTGTTGATTATAATTCATATACTACTATGTGTAATCGCTGCTTGGTAAAGATTATTATAAAAGTTTGTATGTAAAAATAGTTAATCCTATTTTGCCAATATCAATACATAATAATGTCTGTGTATAATAATCATTTGAGTGTTTGCGACTACATAATAATATTAGTATTTTAGTAAAACAGTGAATACAGTATAGAGTATAGCGTAAATCAAATTCTCATGACGCATGTCGTATTAAAGCTAAACAGATACATAAGTAGATGCAATTGTACACGAATGAAAATCATACTATAAAAAGGATCAATCTTTTACCTACAATAACAATGTTCAAGGTAATCCTTTGATGATTCTGTATAGTCAAAAACCTTTAGTAGGAAAAACATTTCATATTTGTTTTGGCATAAGGTATAAATGATGCAATAGTAGTACATTACATATGCAAATCTGACAAAATCCAGCTTCGTTGTAATAATTAGGTAGGTACTAGGTACCTTAAACCTAGTACTAGGTTAAGGAACTTTAAACCATAGCCGTATTCAGGGGTTGGACAATAGCCCCCGAAATCCCAAAAAATAGGTCATTTTGCCCTAAAATAAATAGCGAAATTTTTCGTGCTACGCGCGAATTTGATGCATTTTAGTTTGATTTTGGCCTAAAGCTAACATTTTTCGCGCTACTTGCGATTATTAATACATAATAATATGTAACTCTTGTTTGCAGTTGCCCCCCGAGAGCCATTTCTGGTTACTGCCGTGTCTTAAACTAACTAATAATCTTAACTTTAGTGTATAAGTAGATACAAAAAACAAATGATGTTAATAATGTAGTGCACTATCAGCTATTATCAACTATTCTGTAAAAGTATACGTAAAGGTACTGATTAATCAGTTAGTAAGAATTATAGGTACACAGAGAAGTTATAATTGTATTCTTAGATGTATTCGTTAATATATTATTGGCGAACGATATATGGAAAATAGGGATATCGGATAAAAGGTATATGTAGGGTTTTAGTGGCAAAGCAAAGTGTGCCGATTCCTCGAACTATTTACAATTTACAATACAGGTACATTAGTGTACAATTACAAGTACATGTGAAGTAGCCTATAATATTTTGGTGTATTTGCGTTGTTTCTCATGCAACATTCTTCACTATGCATGTCGTACGTAGTATGCAGGACGTCATAATAGTTCGAAGAATACAGTGCAGTGTACACAAAAGTGCATGAACGCAGTAAGTATAACATCCTATCGCATCGGTAGGTCAAACAAACAATGGTACACTACTCAGTGTATAATTAAATATCATAGTATACTATAAGTATAAGATTATTGCGAATAAAAGTTAAAAGATGTAGAATGAAGCTACGCTTCGGGATAGTTCTGAGTATTTGCTGTTGTTGTTTGCGTAACACTCGGATTCCAAGATACAATAACATCAATATGCTTAAGATGTGAAGAGAGAGGCGGGTGGCGGGGCTGCTTCTGTTCACAATAATACATAGGCATAGGGCAAAAGCGTCTTCCCTTAACAGATAAGATAGAAACAATTTAATTTGCAAAATGTGGCTTTAGAATGTTAATGCAATGCAATGCAAAGGAAAGATGATGAAGATTGAAGAAGGCAGAAAGTATAGGTAGTAGAACCAAAATCGAAGTCTTTAGGATACAGGCTAATAAACTTGAATCAAAAGCAGATCGAAGAACCTTGATTGACTATTTTTCACAGTCAGGGCTTGAGACTTGGCTATATTACAATTTACAACTCTCTCACCGTGCGTGGCACCTTGAACAAACTCTCAATTGATATTCCTTCCAATCCTTCCTCTCTGGCTGGACTGGATTTCATGTTGCTTTTCTTGTCTGACTCTTTATCTGGAGTCCAAGTGTAGGCTAATTCCATGCATTCCCTCCCCTCATTTATAATATGATATAGATATGATATAAAACATAGTATTGTAAATCTACACGAGTTGCGAACTTGTTTGTATGTAGGTTCCAAATCTAAAGATTGTTGTACTGATTCTTATTAGTCTGAAAGTATAGCATAGCTATAGTCGTAGTGTGTGTAAAGGGTTGAAAAATCTGATGCAACAGTTCGGAATTATTAATAGGTACCTATTATTTGTTACGTACTACTACACTACCACCGACCACCTATTCAAAAGCTGCGGTTGTATATATGCATCGTAAATGTTACTATTAGTAATCTTCGTGTAAATGACCAAGTAAATTATTTGCCTATATACCTATTCGCTTTTTTATGCTGCTATACTTATTTTAAGGACTTGACAACGTGTATCTTCCTTAGATTGTAGAACTGACAGCAATTGTTAACAGTGTTCTCTGGATTTGAAAATGAAACTGATAAGTTTATGACAAGTTTAAATTAGTAGGGTACTTATACGCAAAAATTCAAAAATCCAAAAACCGAAATAGTAGGAAATGTCTAATGACGTATTTGTAGTTGGCCTATTAGAAAATCGTAGGATTAAGTAGAACAAGAAATTAAAACTATTGCAACATTTTTAGCAACAGAATGCAATAGTAATATTATTATTATGAAGGTATATAATCTGGAGCTATATGATGTTAATAAGGTCTGGACGTCTGGAGTCTGGATGCAGCTTATAGATTTTTACACGATGATGTTACCAACTGAGATGGTGATGCTGAACCAGATTATTTATTGCGTTGTTTATTCTCTGGATGAGAGGATTGAGGATGAACTGCTACAGCAAAGACGTAAGCAAGCAGTTCTGCAAACTGCAAAGATTGCATGAGATGAGAACTTCTGTATGCCGTAAGCTCTAAGATACATCTGAAACATCTATCTGTAAGAACATTTTTATGCAGCGTCTTTTCACTCTCCGTATAAATGGATGAAATCTTGCGAGTTTGCATTCAGTCTCCAAAAGTTATCGAGAGAAACGCTTTATATTATTTTAGCCATTATACCAATACCACTCGCATTCTAAGCAGTGTAGCTACATACAAAGCTACATTTACAGTCTCATCCATTTGTTCACTCATTTAGTAAAAGACTCCTTTATTTTTGTACTTGATAATTCCTTGTGGTTTTATGTGTTCGTTTTTATAATTATTAAAAAAGTTGAAAAAGTCTTGAATTTTGAACTGACTCGACTCGTGACTGGTCATAATTCATTTTCTTCAAAATGAGAAAGCTGAAAACAAACGAAGCATTTGTCTTCATTTTGTTGACAAACTATTCCGTCATTTCTCAAGTAATTTCATGAACTTAAAATCCTTGTTGAGACTATTACATTATTTCATAAATCTTATTTGTATAAAATGAAATTTTTAATTAATGATAATTTTGTAAAGGTCAAAGGAAGGTTTGTTCATCAACCCATTGATTGTTCGACTGCCAATGTGCCTCGTTGCAGTAGTTTGACCAGTGATTCTTGTCAGACTCATTGCGTTAATTTGGGCTACACCAATGGATCTTGTGAACCCACTGGGGACTGTTGCGTTTGCTTTCCAGGTAAGAATTGAATTTGTCCAACATTTACAAAACAGTGTCAGTGCAATTTGAATAGACACATTACATAAAATAATTACACTTAATGGATATATTGTGGCAAAAGTTAGACAATTAGCCAAGCTACATAATGGTTTTCATGATACATACGGATAGTTCATGAAATGCTTTGCTAACATGAAATTGACAAATTTCAGATCGACCTCCTCCAACTCCAACTAGTGAACAAATCCAACCCAATCAGGTTTCCACCCGCAGTGATGCAATTGAGCTGAGAAAGACTGAAAAACAACCCGAAGTGCCGCAACCTGAGTGCCTAAGTGATAATGAAATCGATCAAATCTGTTTGACCCCGGGATGTGTTACAGCAGGTATTTTCCTGAATTTATTTTTATAAAAACACAAAACAGCCATTGTGTCGTGTCACTAATTCATTTTATGTTGCAATATTTATAGCTGCCTCCCTGTTGAGTAAAATGAATCCAAAAGCTGACCCTTGTGACAATTTTTACGAGTTTGCTTGTGGAGGTTTTGTGGAAAGGACGACAATATCTGATGACCAAACGGAAATTCATCCTCTGCAGATCATCGGAGAGAAAATTGTTCATCAAGTCAGAGCTTTGGTAGAAACACCTTCTCCAGCAGACGAACCAAAGCCGTTTATGCTTGCTAAGCGTTTGTACCACTCCTGCAATAATATCCGTAAGTTTTGTACCCTGTAATTATAATATGACTGCATCTATTGAAGACCATAATTTTATAAAGTATTTTCATTGCTTATTTTCAACATTAGACGCTATCGAGTCAAATGGATTGAAACCTATGAAGGAAATACTTGAAAAACTTGGAGGTTGGCCCATTCTTGAAGAACCCACCAAATGGAATCCCCTCGATTGGGATTGGCTGTCCTCCATTTACAAATTCCGTCAACTTGGCTTCTCTACGGATTATTTCATGCGGTTTTCTATTGTCCCGGATCTCAAGAATACGTCAAGAAGCTTGATTACCGTAATTTGAATATCTTGGTTTTTCAATAAAAAATTAATACATAATTCGTTTCATGAAATTAGATTTCAAAAGATTGTTTGTTTATAGATTGACGAGCCTTCATTATCCGTTGGCAGAGAACAGTTTATGACCGAACCATTCATTAGAGCGTACCATAAATACCAGGTGGGTGAATGCTGTATAAACTCAAATACAGATATATGGAGTTTAGTCAGTAATTATATCTATCTGTAAATTAGTCTCAACCAAACTATGAATTATTGTAGGTTGACCTTGCTATCTTACTTGGAGCTGACCCACAAGTGGCACAAAAAGAAATGGGAGAAGTTTTTGAATTTGAAAGGAAACTTGCCAATGTATATTAATATTGCTAACTATTACAACAATCATATTGCAAAATGAAATTATCAAACATAACAACTAATTAATTTTGCATGATTTCTTTAATTTTAGATTTCTGTTCCACGAGAAATGAGAAGGGATGCTACAAAATTCTACAATCCAACGTCTCTTTTAGATCTCCAAAAGCAATTTCCAAGTATCCCATGGGTTGTGTACCTCCAACGAATTTTGCCTGCAACTGTAATTTTTCATTTAAAATAATCATGAACTATATTTGCAGATTTTACTGCATTAATTTGTATATTAAAAGACATCTTTTGCGTGATGCAGGTTAAAGTCAGACATGGAGAAATAATTAACTTGTCCGCACCTAGTCATTTAACAAGCTTATTGCAACTTTTGGAGTCGACTGATAAAAGGTGAGAGTTTTACTCACTGGAATACTGTGGAATTTTACTAATCTCTAAGTTTGGCATCTGTTTGAAAGATATATTACATTAAATTATGGTTGTGCTACTTTAGGATTTTAGCAAATTATGTGATGTGGAGAGCTGCAGCAGCTACTGTTCGTTATTCGAATAGCCAAGCTCGGGGATTGGAGTTCAAATTTTCAAGTCAAATATCCGGACTGAAGCAGTTACCACCAAGATGGAAAGAATGTGTTGGAGTTGTTTCTGCCAGGTACTTTATTAATGTCATGTAAATGTAAAAACAGTCCCCTAAACTTTCAAATTGCAGGGGAATGGGGTTTACTACAGTTGAATTGATGAATTCATTTCATGATTGGTTTCAGTTTGCCCCATGTAATCAGCGCTCTGTATGTTCGTCGTCATTTTCAAGAAAATGCTCGTGATGCTGCAGTAGAAATGGTCGATGATATTCGCCAAGCTTTTCTCGAATCTTTGAAAAATATAGACTGGATGGATGACGAAACAAAGTGCGTAAAATATTTTTAGAATTTTCTTCCTACATTAATAAAATTAATTTCATGATAATAATTTCAAACATTTGATTAGATCGCTAGCATGGGAAAAAGCTTCAGCAATGTCTTCCCACATTGGATTTCCACAAGAACTTTTAGATGACCAAATAATAGTTGATATGTACAAAGACGTAAGTTTTTATACCTTGTACACCAAAAATCCGAATTAATGTAGACCATTTGGAAGTTTAGTTGTATTTAAATGGTACATTTTTACTTACAGTTAGACTTCAATAGTGAAAATTACTTGGACAATGTCCTTTCTATAACTGTAACAGCCACTAATTTCGGAATGGGAAAACTTCGTGAGGTGAATGATAAATCAGATTGGAAAGCATACGGAAAAGTTGCTTTAGCGAATGCATTTTACTCTCCTATTCAAAATTCAATTCGTAAGTCTGCTTTAAAATCGTTTTAAAAATGCTTTAATTTTTGTCACATTATTGTTATACAAAGTACTTTTCAATCCTGAACAGAATTCCCCGCTGGAATTTTACAAGAAAACTTCTTCAGTCATGATCGTCCTAAATACATGAATTATGGTGCTATTGGGTGGGTTATCGGTCACGAAATCACACATGGGTTTGATGATCAGGTACAAAATGAAATATCAATATTTATTGCCTGATTTATTTATTCTACGCATTATACAAGGTTTCAAGCAATAAACCATGCTATTGTTTTGCAGGGTAGAAAATTTGATCATGTTGGGAATCTTAAAGAATGGTGGGATCCATTCACGAAAGAGTCTTATGTAAATAAAACAATGTGCATTGTAGAACAATATGGAAAATATACTTTCAACGATCCAATATCGCGACGAGTTATTCCTGTAAGTGTACAGTCTTTTACCCCTTACCTTGTATATTCGGGATATAAGTACATTATTATTTACATCATAATATTATGTGAATTAATAATAGTTATTGTTAAACTGCAGAGGTTTTTTAAACTTGTTAACTTTGCTCTATTAGTTGAATGGGGTGATCTCTCAAGGCGAAAACATTGCCGACAATGGAGGCATAAAACAGGCATACAAGGGCTATCAAGCTTGGGTTCAACGCAATGGCCAAGAAAAGGTAATTTAATATATTTCCGAATTCCAGATCCAGAAAAATAAATTGTAGCATTTTATTATATTAATCAATTCGCAAAAAAATCAAAAATGCAAAAATCAAAACCATGTATTTTACTATACAGAAACTTCCTGGTCTTCCTTACAATCAGGATCAATTGTTTTGGATTAGTGCAGCTACAAATTGGTGTGGAAAACAACGGCCTGAAGTAACAATGCAGAAAATTTTTTCAGCGCCACATTTACCCGGAGAATTTCGTGTTCGTGGAACGTTTGCTAATATGGAACAGTTTTCAAAGGATTTTAACTGTCCCGTCAAGAGCAACATGAACCCAGAGAACAAATGCACTGTATGGTAACAACATTCTGACTGAGCAATTCTCCAAGAGTCAGATATTGTAAATATTCTGAAAGTACAATTTGTGGCATCTTTTTGACTAATACAGTCTTGGACTTGTTAAAGTCGCTTTTAGACTTGGTCTTTTAGATATATTTTTCTTACAAATCCCACTTTGCAATGTCTCCTTCAAGGCACATGCATTTCGTACACTTACAAACTTACTTGAATATGTTTGCTATACATGTATGTATATACACATTATGCTATTTGTGTGGAAATATTATGAAGTAAGAAGTACCTATGCAGAAGTGTGGATATATACCCATGTTATGTTGGTTGAGGATTTTACATTACAATTAAAATGTTTTATAAAACTGAATTTTTTGACTTGTAGTCTTTATGCATTTTTATTCGTTATCATTTTAGACCTCACGAGGTCTTATAGAGCCTTTATGTCTGTCTGTCCGTCCGTCTGTCTGTCTGTCTGTCAGCACGAT
>JAQFYB010002377.1:0-24942 GCA_034694085.1 Pogonognathellus longicornis
CACCGCAGGCACTCGTGGTGCCCTAAGGCACCCTTGGTGCCCTAGGGCACCACGGGTGTCCTGCGGGGGTGAGACCCCCGGACCCCCGCATTTTTTCCAACCCCGCTAAAATGACAATCGCTCATTTTGAAATATTAGCAGTAGAGTGTATCTATTGATCATTGTTTTCTCCTGATTTTGTGACATTTCCCACCACAACATTGCTATAATAAAGTTATGATCTGGACGTCGGCAAAACGACCATTTTGATAGCCAGCTATATAGATATACTTTGAGAGGAAAGTATACCTAAACCTAGAGCGTAAAACTACAGCAAGTATATAGTTATAGTTTAACGTTTCATTTTTACGAATATTTTTTCTCAAAGTGTCTAAACACTCTAAGTGGCTATAAGTCAACGGTCCCTTTTTCTAGGCCCAGAGCATAAATGTTGATATACATTTACCTAACTATTAAATATTTCAAAACAAATGTTAGCAACTTAAGTGTTCCCGATATATAATGTTTTTATATTTCATGTTGATCAATATATAACACAACACAGTACATTGCCATGGTTTCGTAGCATATCACATGTTAGTTTAACACAGATTTTGCATTAATATACCCGGATGATTTGCTGTTTTATTTATAATGTTGTTCAATATTGAAATGTGATAAACACAAATAAGGCAGAAACAATTGTATTTTATCGCCCAATCTTAAATTGCATTGCACACAGAAAATCAAATCAATATTTAGACAATTTTCCTTTTTTAAAAAATATTGTGAATTGGAATACGGAAAAAACTACGAGCGGGAGTTGAAATACATGTTTGAGATCTAATAAATTATTGAGTTGTGGAGTGATTCCGAAATGACTCCTTTTTATAAACTGTTTAATTTCCTCTAGCTTATTTCACAAAAACAATTTTCTTGAATTAACTCACAATGAGCAATTTTTTAAACACAAATGAGAGACATTTCTATTGATAAAATGCTTTGAATTTTATTGTGATATATTAAAAAACTCATTTTATCTCTTCGAGTTATAAGACTATAGTAATTTTTATTCTCTTCCATATACCGACAGTAGTATTTCTTGGATTTGAGAATGCAGTTTTTACTTAGGAATAACTTTTCAAGTAATGTCTTATTACAATGCGTGCAGTGACCATATGGTGTAAGAGTTACCAAGGTGCAAAACATAATTAGATTAACCTACACAAGAAAGCAAAATCATAATTCATATACATGGCTTTCCAAATATTGAAGTATTACAATAGATAGGATATTTTACATGTATATTATTAAAATTATATAGTTTTATTTCCATTTAGAACTTGCGCTAAAAATGATATCACCCAATTCGTTGTGAAACTTTCTGGTCATTTTTTTCGAAAATCTGAAATAAAATAAAAAATGAGTACAATTTTACTAAAAAAAGCATTGAGAAAATATTTCGCGCTTTGCGACAAAGTGCAGCATGGTCCTTACACATTAAACAAAGCTACAGGAGAATTAGAAGTTGTGAAAAACAAGTACAGATTATGCTACTGGTACGTTGGCAAATTTTTAACTGCAATAAATCTCTTCTACTATTCCATTATTCTCGTGATTCAGCTTTCCTCCAAACCAGCTCCATTTGGACTTATTCAAACCATTTTAAGTACTATATTAAGTCCTATTTTGATACATATGATACTGGCATTGTCAATAAACCTGGCAGTCCTGATGCCTTTCGGAAACTTTTCTAACAGCTTCACACGGATAAATACTTGAAAGGCATACATTTTATTTATACCAAAAATTAAAATCCTTTGATTATATTTAGTTTGCTTAAAATTATTTTAGTCCTCTTGCTGTGGATGTTAAACAAAAGGATTTGAGCCTGAAATTATAAAACAGTGTTCCAATTTTTCAGAAATATTCAAGAAGGATTTAATTTTGGGACAACAAGCGTACATCCTGGACGTTTCTGGAGTAATCGCCAATTTGATGATACCAATATATCTCACAATGGCCGTGGCAACTCCAATAGGCATACTGTTTTTGAAAAACAACCCATACACGCCCTTATTGTATTTCAACATTCCAGAATTTGCAAACCATTTGTTTGTTAAATTTGTCATTTTCTTTTTTACGTTTATTCTTATTTTTTTGTTTTGCTTACCAATCTTTTAATTATTATTGCCGCAATATATTTTTGCGTATTAGTCAACAAAACAACAGAGCTTGCATTACTAAACTCTACGAAACCTCGTTGCAGAAAAATGCCTGTACAAATGACAATCAAAATCTGTCGAACGATATATTTGTTGGTCATAGGATTCTAAATAGAGCATATTATGTGGTACTCCCTACCACCATGGCATGTGTACTGATTGTTCACTGAACTCAAATATTTGCAACACTGACATTGTTCTTTGAATTAGGAATGCCAATGTACATTAATTGTCCACTTACTTGTCTCAATTTATTTATACTTGAATGATCTGTGCTTAGACAAGCTGTCGAATCACACCCCATTAGTTCTGAATTCAAACGGACATTTACAGTCAATTACATTCACAGTGAAAGCAGAATTGCACGAAGAATTGCACGATCTATTCGTCCGATTCATGTACATGTTGGACCTTTTTTCAGCCTCAAGAGATCCACATTCTTCACGTTCATGAATACACTCTTGGACACTGCGATAAAATTGCTGCTAGGTGGAAACCTTCTGATACAGTCATAAAATGTTTTTGGTATATTGATTATTGATGCGTGTTCACAGATTAAAATTATGTGCATGAAAGCCACAATTTTGTTTACACATATAGTAATTTGAGTTTCTTTAAATAGTTTATAATATGATACACAAAAGCATCCTTTTTACTTTTTAATTATATTTGAATTGAAGTACTTACTAAAAGTTCTACTAATAGTAATAATATATTATATTATAGACTATAAGTTAGTATGTTTGTTATTTATTCAATAGTAAAACGCATGCAATTGAATTTCAAATTTCCAATGGGTTACCCGTGGAAAAACTCCCTTGTGATTGATTAGGAGCCGCTATTGTACACCCTTGATTAATTGATCGTGTCTTCTGTTTTTCTTGTTTATGTTAGTCTGAATGACTACGTGCTTTTCAGCATCTTGAAATCTTTAGATATTAGTTTCTCGGTTTCTATATATATAGTGTCTGCAGCTTTAAGATTGAGAAAAGAAAGTTTAACTGACAAGACATGTATTGCTAGTTAAACTTTATTTTGTATTTATTTATCTGTATTTTGTTCTTCAAAGCAAAAAAGCTGCAGCTTTAAATAACAAAACACGGATTTTTCCATGCAGTTGTGTTGTAAGCCCAACAATGGAGAAAATGAACTTTTGCATAACCTCAATATTGTAGTTAAAGTGATAAAAGCGATTGCAGAAATTTTGAAATGCTGGGTTTTATGTTAGTAATTAGATGTTCAAGTTTCAACCGTTAGTAATTTCTTGTTTGCTACAAAGCAAAAGTCACGTTTTTTGTGACGTTATATGACAATTTTTACAATTGACATTGATTAAAATTCTGTCAATTGTTAAGAATTAAGAGTCTGTCAATTATTGTATATAAATCTAATATATATTCCATATACCTTCTATATTAATGTGAAATGGATATTAATGTTGATATTTCAATCCAGTTATGCTTTTAAATTGACTTAATTTGAATTATTCTAGGAATTCACGAAGTCAATATGCCTTGACCAATATAGAAATTATATGAGGGTTGCTAGGTAGATTGTTATTGTGTTGTTCGTATAGTGTTTAACCTTTTGCTAAGGGCTGGATAAGATCGCGGTCAATTATTCTCAAGTGATGGGTTTTACATTGAATAGTGCATATAATATATGTATACACATGCAGAAATGTATGAGTTGAACAGTAGGTAATTATATTGACATGAATAAGGCGGAAAAGTTATTACAATATTGGATGTAGCTGAATAAAAAGGTGACTTTTAACTATAAATACTACTGTGACACTTATAATGTAGTGTTGCTTCCATTTGATTTTTTCTGTCTTTACCATATTCACAATAACAAAGTTGCATACGAAAAAAGTTGCTCTATCATCATGTTTCTCGAAATATATCATACCACAATAAAACGTTATTTCCGGCTGGCGAAATTTTTCTATGCCCTTCCGCTTGATCTGAAAGACGGGAAAGTTGTTCAAACCAAAAATCGGTTTCAGTATTTTTGGTGGTTCTACATCTGCATCAATGTATATACTTCGGCATTTCTCTATACCACATACAGGTTGCTGAAAGAGTTTTATTCTCCTGATCCAAATTTCCGTGCATACCAAGTAATTGTCTACTTCTGCTACTACTGCATAATCATCATGGTCACGACCATTGCTTGGTCAGTATTATTTAACAGTGAAGAAATTGGTGCAGTTCTAAATCAAACTTTTGCTGTCGACAAAACATTTGAAGGTATGATTGATATTATTCAAAATATTAAATTTTGCATTCCGCTACTCAAACAGGCATTTTATTGTAAACAAAGAAGTATAATTGAAAAAGGTACCTAACTTTAATGCACGCTATTTGATATAAAAAACTGTATACGAAAAACTTATATTAGGTACTCTGCATGGTGCAAATACGCATAATTTAAATTATTAAATGTGCTATAGTCATATTCGGAATTTCCTTAATTTAATATTTGAATTCTAATCGTGTTGAGTAGATTTGGAAATTATATTATATAAGAGCAAGGGTGCAAGGATGAAGGAAGCTTAAATGATTAAGCCTCCCCCAAAATTAGCGGCAGCTTATCATTACCCCCAAACGTTGAGAACAATAGAATTTGGGTAAAAGTCGAGAAAAAGGTTCTAATCCGGATTAGGATTAGTAAAGGGACTGAAGTGACCATTTCTGACCCATTGAAGGCTGCCTTGCCACCACATAAACTCAAATACTTCTACAACTCTGCTAATGATCTATAATGTCATGCTTATAGTTATTGTTTGTTTACATGTAAGAAAAGCAATGGTATTTATTTAAAAAGTTTCATGTCAGTTGTGCATTGTGCTACTCTGCTACTACCTAAAGCAAGCAAGTTACACTCTATATAATTAGCATTTTACTGTATGACTCAATTAATATTTCAAATATATTTGTTTAAAGCACAGTATTTTGTAGACATAATAAATTCAATGTAAAAAGTAAATAGAAATAACTACTTCATTTCCTGTATTCGTAACTGCGGCTATTATTATTCTACAACCATGGAGATGGTAGGGGGTGGTATTAAAATTGAGAAAGGCTACTATAAGGAGAGAAAATCGCATACATGCTAATAACATATACCTTTTCTGAGTATCAATAAGAATCATTTGAATTGAAATATGAATATTATACTTATGCTTCGCCACAAGTGTATTCCCTTTTCTATTATATCAAAATTGAAAGTTTTTTAATTTTTTTCCTTTGCAGTAAGTACTTATTTGTTGTGGAATTGTTTTCGTGCACTTTAACCTCGTTATAACATTTTTGCAGAACAGTGGCCGCATGGTTATTACTTTTCAGCAACTTTTATCTAGATATTCAATCAGCATTTCCTATTAATTTCCCAACCACTCTTTCCTATATTAATAGGTTACAAATCAATGTTTTCTATTGGAATCGTAATAAATATTTCCTATTATTTTTAAAATCGATATTTCATGTTGTCGTTTTTAATTGATTACATGTAAATCATCTTATTACAATAGATAAATTCCGACTCTCATTAGTTAATATGCATCAAAAGTGCATTTGGCAATAACTTAATAATTTCTAATGATTTTAAATAAATTGTGACACAACAGCCTGGAAGGTGGAACATTGCCAAAAAGACAGCGTCTCAATGAGCAAAAACAAAATTGTTCATACCGCGATTTTCTCCGGACCGGGATGCGCCATCATTGCAATGACCTTATCGGCAGACTTAGATCCCATTCGTGTTTTCATACTGGAAAACTTTCCACCGGATTTATCCTCTCATTGGATAGCAAAAGTCATTGGAGGAGTGTGTATGACCTTTGCCAATATCTACGGTTGGTCCATGGTCATGATGGCATTAATTATTGGAATGACATACGCCGTTGCTCTACAATATTGGCTGAATAATCTCAACGACACCAGTCTCGAAATAAAGGAAGTCCGTCCGAATACAAAAGAAGGTGACGAGTCTCAAAGGGATCAGCTAAACCACAATACAAAATGTGTGTTACATGCGGTAAGGAGATATCGCATTTGCTACTTGTTTCAGCAGCGGGTAAACCACTTGATCCGTTGGTGTGTTCCTGGTTTCATTTTTGTAGCATCTGGAATGCAAATCACGATGTTATACTCATCTCTGGCTCTATATAATGTCATTCCAATGCCGACCTATCTAATGTGTCCACTTATAACAGCAATGATAACGTTGGGACAAACATTCGCCATTCCTATGTGTGGCAAAACGTATGAAAGCACAGTCCTATTCAAAAATTTGTGGTCGAAACGGTGCAGCAAATGCAATAAAGTAGCAAGGTTGGAAATAAAAGCCTGCATGCCATTTGGTTATGAAGTAGGTCCATTCTTCACTGTCCAAAAAATTACTCTATTGCTAATTTTGCAATTTGCCGTGGAAAATACAATCGATTTGATGTTGACCTTCCAATAAGATTTTAAAATATATGCCTTTGCTATATTCCCATTATTGCACCATATATAATGCAGATTGTGCTATACTTATACTCACGATTGCACTATATACAGCGAGTTTCACGAAAAGTGATCTATGAAGGTAGGTAGAGTATGTTAATATGCATTGATCGCCCTATATCACTATGGTTTTCTTAACGTAACGTTTGAATAACAAATTAATTCACACATTTTCAATCATGAGTTCTACTACTAGTGAAAAGTATATTCATAAATGATATCGTAAATTGAAACTGTTATTCTAAGTAATATTTCGAAAAACATAGTGATATAGCACAATCAATGCACATTACAATACTCAAGGTCTCCTAGACGATATAACTACAGATCCGGTCATAGGCTCATTTCAAAAAATACTTTCAGACAAATAAGGCTGTATAAATTGGATGAAAATTCATCCAATTCGTTTTTCAGAATTTCCTATGACGGGACCCGTAGTTATATCGTTCAAAGACATTGATAATGCTCCAACATACACCGAAAGATCACATTACGTGAAATTCACTGTATATACCTGAATGTTGCACAACATATATCACCATGTCATTTATATGAGCACGCTCTCGTGACACAGAAGAACGATACTATACTCTTCAATATCTCATACTCAAATCTGAACCTCAACTAACTGGCTCACTAATTCACTTCGCGAAGGAGCAGCCGCTTTAACGTGTGACAACGTATCAGTTCAAGCACTCTAGTCTATACTTCACTAGTATAATCACTTCTCATTGTCAGTTAATTTCCAATTCCTCACTGTCACTTACATGAATAATCTCTCTTAATAATTAAATATCAATAAAGATTTCGATTTAATACTGCCGATCTCAACACTTGATGGCAATCATGATGCAATTTTCTACTACCGAACTAAAAATTGTTGCTAATAATGTAAACTGAATCATCAAGTCCATCAACTTAGACCGGTGTACACAATTGTTAAAAATCATTTCAAGTCAATAATGCGCTTCATGAATAACTGGAGTAATTCTGTTAAAGTGACTGTTTTAGACTTTACACTTCAGTTAAAGTTGTAGAGTCAATTTTAACAAATGCAGTTTATTGTGTCTAAACTTATATAAAGCTTGTGTGAATAAATGAAAGCATTTTCTTTATCTATTCACGGTATTTGAAAATAGTCATGATTTGTATTAAAGTATGGATACGAATATTTTAGCTATTTGGAGTACATTTTTTAAAATTATGAGTGACATCATTTGAAACAAATATAAACATTACCAACTTTAATTTGTATTGACAGAAAGTTTTAAAACTACAATTACCTTGCTCCATGTTATAACCTATATGACCAAGCAGAGCAATATTAATAAACAAAAAATTGATTCATTGTGGACAAAAAACGTATATTATGTAATTAGATGGTGTAAAAATCATGTTTTGTGTTTGTGACGCAGTTTACTTTGGATTAAGCAATTTCAAATACACAGGGCAACGTTACACTAATTAGGAAATGCATTCTTAGGAAAAACAGTTGTCGGGGCGAGACATTATCTGAAAATCGAGTTTGTGCATAAATAGCTGAATGCCGGACATACACAATCACAAAATCTTGTATTTGCAGTGTGTTTGCCATAAAACTTTCTTTGTTAAACCCATATTATGTAGAGCCGTAGCCAATTTCAGTAATTTACATACATGTACTATTATGTAATCATATCTAATTAGCGTCGTAATATATAAGCTGTATGAACAAGAATGTCAATTAATATTACCTACTTATTATTACGATACTATTCTGCGTACATACAATTAAACTTTTCCATGAAAGCCATGTAGTCACTATTGTAACAATATAGTATGAGTGTATTGTCCTTTATTTGCTGTGGCTTGTTATTGGTTTTTTGTTGTATGTTGATGTAACGATTAATTGCAAAAAATGCATGTACTCAGCATTTGAAGCTCTGTCATCTCAATTTACTCCAATCCTCATGTACAATGTTGGCATACTTATACTTAACTGTCTTAAACATATTGTATAGCTACCTACCCAATTAATGGCACGTGTTGATTATACATACGTATAGCAAACATCATGACGTACATTGACTGTCTACATAGTCATCTGTCAAGTAGGTATACAGAATAGTATTTGTACTTTTAACCTGTTGTTATAATATACAATATAATAATTATAGTGAACAAGCACTCTGAATGTGTAGAACATTATACATCAAGTTGAAGAACATGATGTAATAACACACATTTGTAGGTTAGAATTTATTTTCCACGTGTGAGTGCATCAGTTGAATCATGCATGTGTGTAGTAGGAGGTCAATGAAACGTAATCAGCTACAAACAAGTCAAAGCTAATCAACAACTCGCAGAAATCCTGTTTGCAGATTGTACATTTTCCTGCGTGTGTTATTCATGCAGGTGCGTCATATTTCCATACACTCTTTATCATTATCATCATTCTCACTTTCTTATTGAGACGCTGTACGTAACTCATAACAACAATTGTTACCTACTGTGCTATATAGGAAGAGTTTTTCATGTTGCTTTTTTGTAAGCTAGCGGTGTAGTGTAATTGTACCGACTGAATAAATTGAAGTTCATGTATACAAATCAACCTATTATATAAATCCTTTGATAAAACATTCATTTTCCATTTCATATACTTTGTGCATACACATAATACCATTGTATATGAATTTCTCCAAAATATTTGTATATATATAAATAATTATGAGCTGCATAGCTGTAAAGGTACTTTAGGTACCGACCGGCACAATTCTGTGACATATACATAGTAGACAATTTGACAAGTATTGAAATTTAAACTTAGAGGTATATGCAGTAAAAAGATGTGGATACAGAATTGTTTTTTTCCATACACAAACACTACAAATTGTACCTCTTTATAAATCACACAGCGTATTTTACGTGTATAGACTTACATACACTTAATTCTCATATCTACTTGTACCTGTACAAATGTTTCCTAAAATTTCCTATACATAATATACAACAATGTTAACTTCTTATGATACCTACCTCATTTAAGTAGTGACATATTTATATCCGATATAATGTAAAATTTGTGATATGTCGTTTTATACTTCTTGGAGTATGTAGAGCTTATGGAATTTTCATAGCTTATAGTAGAGCAACAATTTTCTTTTATGTAGGTATTAGGTGTATGCAGCATGTGTCATGTTTAGCAGTACCTGCTGTAAAATATTATGCAGTACCTACACGGCGTGTATTACCAAATTGCCAACACCTATGTAGTATAAGACACTTTTACTTTTCAATACTTGAAAATCGTAATTGGGACGTTTCTATAGTAAGTAGGCACACATTTATTTACTCATACTATACAATAATATGGGTCATGCGATTTAAGAAGAAGTAATACACACGCTGAGACTTTGCTCTCTGTATTTCGAGTAAGATAGCCGGAGTGATAACATTAAATATTATTTTGTCCGTGTAGTTGTGATATATATTTATTTTTATTTATTTTTGACATTCTTGTAAGGTTTAAATAATTATGGGAATTGTCAAAGTGGTGTTGTCAGCCTTTAAACATAAAAAAGTTGACGTGGGGCATAAAAAAGAAATTCTGTACGAAGGAGTTTACTACGATCTGTCGCAGTGGGTTAAGAAACACCCGGGTGGTGGTGTTATAGAATTGTATACGGCAACGGGAGAAGATGCTACACTTGCGGTTCAGCAGTTTCATCACAGATCCTCCAAGAAGGTATTGGCCATCATGAAATCTCTACCTCACAGAAAAATAAACCAAGAAGATTTACAACGTAATTTTTTTTAAATAATAATATATATTTTTTTTAATTTCCTTTGTGCTTACGGGAATACCTAGCTAAAAACGTACAAGTTTTCATACTCTTGAGAAATTTATAAATGAAAATATTCCTGCATTTGATTTTATTAAATGATATATTTTTGTTTTAGTGTTGAAAATGGACTCAAGGAAGGAAGAGCGTCACAAAGCTCTCACAGCAGATTTTCTACAACTTTACCATGACATTGAGGCAGAAGGATTGTTCAAGCCAAATCCATTCCACGTGATTGTTCGACTAAGTGAAATATTCATGTTGTGTGCCTTCGGTGTTTATTTTATTAAAACAGAAAATCAAGTATTATTAAGAAAGATTATTGGGATTTTCTTTCTTGCTCTTGGCTTTGGTCGTTCGGGTTGGGTAATGCATGAAGGAGGACATCACTCTCTGTTCGGTAGTCTTAAGTGGGATCAACGTATTAATCATTTTTTCTTTGGTGATTACAGAAAATATTTTATAACTCATACAACAATTTCCACTCTATGCACAAAAAACTTAATAAGTTTGCTCTAAATTAACCATTCATTATTTTCTGCAGGAATTTTCATGGGTCTCTCTGGTTCCTACTGGCATTTTGAACATTCGCGTCATCACGCAAACCCTCAGCATATTAAACATGACATTGATCTCGATACAGACCCCCTCATTGTTTTTCATAAAGATGTTATCAAAAATCCCAAACATGGCAAAATTTTGACGGTTCAAAACCAGGTAAAATTTTGATATATTTTTTATACCTTCTTTTAAAATACATTAAAATTACTTTTGCTTTCATTACACATTCAAACAAAGATGATTTGAGCATTTTCTCTTTATATGTAGTCCAATTCAAATATCCAAAATTCTAGTTCTAATAAAATATAATTACGCAGTGCTGAAAATCAATCAAACAAAATAAAGAAATTTTTTAACACCTGGAAAAATTTAAAAAAGAGCTTGCAATTCTTGAGTTAAAACTTGTGTATTGATTATTTCTCTGTCGCTGGGTGCGACTTTACCTATTTTATTTTATAGTTATATAAAGTACGATAATAAACATTCAATTTATGAAATATTACTCTTTATTTTTTACAGAAATGGATGTTTATTCCTTTTACCTGTTTCTTCATAATGCTTTCTTGGAAGTTTGCAAGACATCCTTACTACTGCATTCGAAAAGGAAGATACTCAGATTTTGTATACATGATATTGCACTACATTATATTTATTGGCTCCGCTGGATTTGCGAATTATTGGATAGCAATGTATTTCACAAGCATTTATCTCTTTATGAGTATCATACTTTCTCACACTCACTTGCCCGTGACGGAAGAGCCAGCGCATTGGGTCGAGTACTCTTTAACTCACACTGCCAATATTCGCTCATCCTGGTGGGTGGATTACTGGATGGGAAATCTCAACTATCAAATAGAACACCACTTGTTTCCACAGATGCCCCAGTACAGAAACAAATTATGCAGAGACCGAGTCAAAGCACTGGCAAAAAAACATAATCTCCCATATCATTTGTATTCTTACGTTGAAGCTGTTCAAAAATCCTTGGACAACTTGGGTGTTGTATCTAAAGAACTTGCCATGAATTGAAGTCAACACAACAATGGCGAGTCGCGAGCCCTAAAATGTGATTCTACTGTGAATTTACCAAATAAGATGGCCAATAATATTATATTACTTTTACATATTTGAAAATTAATTAACAATATTATTTATCTCCAACTAAATATCGTCATTGTACACCATCGTATCCTCATATTATTATTATGCTAATTGTATGTAAAGATTAACTCATGTCCACTAATAAATAAATAAAAATAACATACATAACTTGAATACCTAAATACTAAGATCTTCCAATGTTTTTTACTTTTGAGTGGTTTTAACCATTAAGACACTATTTCATGAAACTTTCTTATATTATTTGTAATACAACTCTAATTGCATTCTCAAATTTTTGGAACACCACACTAATAACTGTTTGCTCAATGTATATCCGCATTGAGCTGTCAACACCAATCAGCTAGAAAAAAGATCGAGTTTGTATTTCTTTTATAAATTGCATTAATTCTGAAAAGACAATTTTGATTTGCGATCTCTAATGAGTGTTTATTAAACAAATATCGTTGTGAATTGATATAATGTTATACATGGTAGGAAGGTAGTACAGTAGTACTACTTTTGGAGAAGGCATTGAATATACCCAAAGAGTTTCTTAAGAGTTATTATATAATCAGTATAATATTATTTCATTATCTTCCATTTCTCACTAATTATTACACCCTCACATATTAAAATATTTTATGTGCCCCGGCCAGGCACGTATCCACAGCGGGTGCACAGGGTGCTCGTGCACCCCCCAGAATGCGTTTGATTGCTATTGTTGGCAAATATTAGTAATTTGATTTTGGGAACTATATGGACCTTATATCTAATAAAAATCGGTACATCAAATCAGAGAAGTGTGTATGTTGTAGTTTGCAGGGTTCCCCTATTCTCAAGCCCAATCAATCTCAAGAAACATTTAACAGGTGGAAATATACTCAACGCCATACCGGACCTTTTTTGGAACAAATACAGTATAACACACAGTCAACCTGTCCACCAAGCAATAATACACATTATGTACGATAATGTAGGTGAAGTTTGCCAGTTTATTTTGAGATTTAAATACAAAATAGGCAGGTGAAATGAAAAACAAACTCATGTTCATTTAAAAGTTATTTTTATATGAAAACAGTTAAAATACGCTCAAACATGTTGGATTCCGAATTACAGAATTTTTATTGTTATTCGAATCAATATATTTATATTATATTTATGTCAATATGCATCACAAAGACTACAATAAAAATATATTCGTTTTTTAAAATGCAATTTCTCATTTAAAACAATTAGGTAGCTACCGCACTTTATTGAAGCTGGGTATGATTGGTTACAATTTTACACTAAGCAGTAGAGTTATGATATGACCGACGAGTGTGTACATAAATGTGGAGAATGTGGATCTTTTAAAGCTGAAGTAAGGCCCAACATCCCATTGAATGGAACGAAAAGATTTTGCAACTCTACGTGAGATTCGTGTACCGGTTGAAAGAGTTGAATATACTCGGATGAATTCAGTGGAATATTGGTTAGAATTAGAAACATTTTTCAAACCAACATATTCAATAACAAATAAAATGAAACAACCGAAAGGAAATATCAAATAAAATGGCATTTCAATCACAGAATGTGATTTTAAAGTAAAAAACGCAACAAGCATGTGTGCAAGCAATGCTGCTCCCATAACGACCGGAAGAAGAGGTCGTATAATTGCCCTCGCTGCGGCATTTGTCAAGTATGACATTTTGTACACTAACATTATATGTTCCAATGATAATTTTGTTTTGCAAGATGAGGTGGCCGCAAATAGTAGAAGTTTTGTGATTTTGTTGAATGACAGGGCAAAAACCGTTGCAATAAGCATAATAGATAGTATTGTAAGAAAGACAAATTGCGCTCCAAGAAACGCCATTACAGAGCAGAATAATTTAATAAAAAAATGATTATAATATGATCCCAAAACGAATTTTAAAGGAGGTGTGAAAGGATGTTCCTCTAATATAAAAGGGGCAGTAGGGACAATCAAAATAAGAACAATGTTGCTTGGAATCATACAGTGGGCAATACAACCTGCGATATCCAAATTGCACATGTCATCTCGTAAATCAACTGCAAATATTCCTGCAAAATCAAAAAATTCAAAAGTTCAAAAAAGTCAAAAATTCGAATCAACCTCCTTGATGCACGAACCGAAACCTATTCCGCATAATCCGAAACCGATTCAGTATGAACCAAAACCGATTCAATATGAACCAAAACCGATTCAATATGAACCGAAACCGATTTCCATCAGGATTGAAATTTTCCTTTTTAAAAAGCAATATAACGAAGTTAATTATATATTAGTAGAAATATTAGGTCTAAAAATCTTACTTGATAATTTTGTGTCCGTAAAATGACAAGTATTCAAAGTGTGTATACATTCTTCGAAAGAGAATAATATGATATTTGTCATAATTGTGATTATGAAGCCTGAAAGGAGTACAAGTGCTATAATACTTGTTACTAATCCATATGAGGCATGCTTTGATAATAGTTGCCTGAGTAGAAACAGAACCAAGTACTGGGTGGCAAAACAAATTATTGCGTTGAACAGGTACCAATACCATAATCTATATTTGTTTTTGACTTTTTCGAAGAGCCCTGTGGTTTTATTAACAGTAAAGGGTCCGTGCTGCAGAATGTCACATAATCTAAAACAGTTTTTCAATGCACTTCGTAGCAGAAAAGTGCTCATTGTGAGACTGCACGAAAAATATGTTGCTACATATTTATGGTATAATGTAAGTAATAAAAGTAGTAAAATCAATAAACAAAGGGAACTGCAAAATCAAGGTATACTAAGTTCAAACTTTGTGTTAACCCAAAATTAGTTCAAATCTAAAATGTCAAGTGTATCAACTACGGTTTTTGCAAAATGTTCAATGAAGGTCTTACAATTAGTTGAGAAGGAAAACTTTTTGTATTGTATTGTGTAGCTTTATTTCCATGACAATTATAGTTTTCCCAATTTTACAATCAAAATCAGTAGCTAGTTCAATGGCAATACTGCTCCGTACTGCTCTACACTACTTAACTTCCAATACTGTTTGGTTTATGTTGCTATGACATCAACGATATCAAATCAAAATTTACATTAGCGGATTGTTTCAAGAGCATAATCAGTTTTAATGTATAATAAACCATTGAAAAACGTTTGTAAACCAGTAGCGTCAGATATATGTTTGTTGGAATTTTTAAAAAATATTGTAAATCGTAAAAAGCGAAAACTTGATTTTGAGTATCATAAAAAGGCACAATCGTATGATGAGAAATCAAATTGTCGCTTTTTCTTTTTATTATATATATATATATGATCGTCTAATAAAAAAGAGGCAATATGAATAACTAAAATCATAATTATGTGTTGGAAATCATGGACAGTAGAATCATAGAATCAAAATTTGTCTCGTAAATCTTCTGTAAATATTAATGTATAATCGAAAATTGTTTTAAACGTCTAGGTATGTTAACTTGGTTATGCAATCCGCAATCAAATGCTATCAAAATATTTAGTGTAATTATCAAAATGAACGTATTCGAATTCACATGATTTAAAATGCAATGTTTTGCAAACATGCAATTAAGATTTGTATCTGTAAATTTGCAAATCTAGTTTATTTTAATTTTCAAAATTCACAAGTGGACCTAATTATTTTATTGTCATTTCCGTTGACAATTAAACTTGATGAAATTTTTGCTTTGGAGTTAACTGCGTTGTAATCCAATTTTACTCTATTGTATTGGAGGGTATAAGAGAAGATAATAATACTATGGCTTTATCAAAGTGTAAGTCCATTGGTGTACAATGTCACATATTTGAAAACAATTTTCAATGCAAATCATAGCAATCTAGAATGAGCGTATAGAAACGTAGGAAAATGTATAGTGACGAATATCCACTATGCATTTTTGCAAAATCTTTGATAAAGTCTTGTGTTGAACGTGTCTTGAAGACGTGTAGCCATTATATAAGCCATAATTACACCACGAACCAGAAATCTTTGTATTTCAAGACATGTTGTTTTCAGTTATGTGGTTATGAGTATATAGAACAACAACTAACGAATGAGATTAATTTCAAATAATACAATGATTTTGTGATTAAGCAATTATATGTTACATTTTTGAAGAACTAAAATTTTAATTCATTAAAATCAGGATGATTATGCTGAAGTGTCAAGTGACTTAGATAAGGGCACAGTATGAAACACAATGAATTAATTGATCGATTGAAAAAAAATTAAATTTATAAACAGACAAACTGATCGATCATTTGTATACAGGCACTTATTAAATTTAATCGCTAATATTGTTATATGTTTATACGTACCTAAATGTTAATTTAACTCTATTTGCATGTATAGGATAAAGAGTTATCCTTTCTTAGAATATTTGAGCGTATTGTGTACATTAAACAAGTAGTACATAATACTGCTCGAAATTGTTTGGCTTCTAGTAGTAAACCATCACCAGTGGGGTATCCAGAGGGGGGCTTTGGGAACGTGCACTACGTACGTACAAACGTTTTTCAAATTTGTTGAACTTTTATGGTAAAATAAGCTATTATTTGAGATAGCAAACGTATTCTGGGGGTGAACGTGCACCCATTTCGCGAATTTAATACTTTTTAGGCAGATTTTGGTTCAAATTAGCTAAAAATTCTCACGCTTCGCGCTAAAGTTGCCATGTATAATAACACTTTTACCTTGGTGCCCCCCAAAACCAAATCCTGGATACGGTCTTGCACGTAAATCTAGAATATTACACGTTTAATCAATTAGTTGATTTAGAGTATAAAACTTTGTTTACTCGCTTACAAAATTGATTTACTTATATTCAAAGACTACGTAAGGAATGAACAGCGACTTGATGTTGACTATATTATTTTCTCCGTCTTGTCTGTTTTTAAACAAAACATAGGCGTCATTCACGCTACATAGCTATTGTCAACATAATCCACTCGTCGTTCAAATGCTTCAAGAGATCATTTATACTGTATTTACTTATGTTATTTGTAATGACAATTGAAATTTGACAATCTTTCTGTGATAAAATCTCAATATGTAAATACCAATACAATACTCAACTAAGCATTTTATTTGGTTTAGTTGCATCAATCTCAAATTTTATTAGAGTGTCTTGGTAACATCAGTACATTTTTAATTGCTTTACAATTACTGACACTAATATTTAGACTATAAATGACTTAAATCTATGATTTACAAACTTCCATAAGCCTTACTTTTGTTCTGTGATATTGCCATTGTACAATAAAAGTGTACAATGATTTTGATCTAGTATAATGACAATAGGTAATATTTGTGTAAATAAAAGTGTAATTTTGATTACACTGTATACCCAGATGTATGCACGACTCGTTTTACATCTAGCTATATTTTATAATAATTTCCACTTTAGTTAGACAATAGTTAATATCATAATTTAAAGGCACATGTTTGACTTGAAAACTGCATACTTTATCTTTGCATAAGTCAGTTTATAATTTACTGCTCAAAAGTTAAAATATCTAGTGTAAAACCCTGAAAAAATCATCCCCACTTACTCAGCATCCTTCTTTCAAAAATGCCGTATTTACTTATATTCCGTTTGAACTGGTTTTCAGTTTTTTAAAATATACGAGTGAATAATTGATCAAGGCAAAACGTCTATTTCTTTTTCTTTAATTTCGAAAAAGTACTCATTGTAAAATATGAACTTGATATTATATTATGATTATTCATACACAATCTTTTATACACATATTTGTATAGGCCCGAGTTAAAAAGGTTCACATTGTAATAACAGGAACAAAAGTGCAATCAAATATATAGTTTATCATTGATTGATTTTATTTTATATAATATTATGACAACCGAAACTACCCTAAATCGCAATATCCTCTGACTTTTTTATTGCTTCCAAACAGAGTAATTATAGCAATGCCAACTGCAGGGATGGAAAATTTTCGGTAGCACACTAGCAATGCTACCGGGGAAATTTGGAAAATTTAGCCCCGCCCCAGCAGGGGGCGGGGCTTCCCAGGGAAATCCGGATTGTGGGTGGGGCTTCCCAGGGAAATCCGGATTGTGGGCGGGGCTTCCCAGGGAAATCCGGATTGTGGGCGGGGCTTCCCAGGGAAATCCGGATTGTGGGCGGGGCTTCCCTAGGGAATCGAATAATTTGCCCCACCCCGCAGGGGGAGGGGCTCATGCTACCGGGGAAATTTTGAAAATTCCATCCCTGGTCAACTGTATAAGTTTCTCGCATGGTGTCTCATAAACCTAACAATCTAACTTTATTTTAAATATATATAATATACTATTAATTAGGTATTCAATTAAGAGACGGCAAATGTTTGCATTACATATATAATATGCAGCGTTAAGCATAGAATACAATACTATTTGACAATTATTAACATATTATGCTAAATATTTTAACCCATGCACACTTACTTAATGTCCACATGCAGGCACGTAGTTAAGATTATAATTTAGGGTGGTGCTCAGAAAGATCATATACGTGGGAGGGGGCAAATCTCAATATGAGGTTGTCACAAATGAGTTAATTAGGTCAAAACTTCAGCAAAATGCATTGAATTCGCGAGAAGCGCAAAACGATTTCTGATAATCATTATTCTTAGGGGTTCACGTACACCTGGTTCACCTCCTCATCGTTACGTGCTTGTCCTCAGGAGTAGGAAATGTTGTAAATGTTCTATGTGTTTTCCAGAGTGGACATTGATGGAGTTTTAATTAAAAAATGACGACAAGAAAGCGTACCCGTTGCACATTGGTGCTACTTGTCATGGGATTCCATTCCTATTTTCTTTTGATTCAAATAAGCTCAATTATTTAAAATAAATACTGTTCACAATTTATTATCAGGAGAATTCATCTTCTATTGAAAGTTTTGATCTTCATTTGAGTTGGACCAGGGTCAGGGGATACATGCAATTGATCAATATTCCATTTGCCGTGTTTCCAGTTAAAAATGTTAACATTTTTTAACGTTAGATCTTTCATTGTCACCGATTCACTGAAGTCAATGGAAAGCGGCCGACAATATTCATACTTGAGGTGCAATCTTTCCATTCGTCGCAAATCAAGGAAATTGTTTACAGGAATTGGTTTTAAATGATGGTCGTCGAAAACTGTTACGTTCATGAATGAAAGCTCTTTTGGAGAGATTTGAAGACCCGGAGATAAAATTATTTCACATTTACATAGTTTCACGTTCTGCACCTTCTTCAAAGATTGCAATGAGAAATGCAAACAACTACTAGATTTAAGATTCACACCCTCGCTATTCACTTGTATTTTCTCAATTTTGGGTGTAATAAAAGGAGACATGTCAAAAATTGAGATTTTTCTTTGCTTTTTATCTTGAATCTGGATGCCAATTAATGATAATTCTTTTAAATTTGGCGGTAGTTTGCGGACGTCTTGTATGTCACTGCAATTTATCACAGTGCATTGTTCAAGTTTTAGTTTATTTAAAGATGGTGGTAGTGTGGCAATATCAACAAAGGAATTAGTGATTGTCAATTCTGTTACAGACAACTGAGATTTTTCTAGAAAACTAATTTCCTTCAACGAAAATTCTGCAACAGTCCACTTGGCGCTTCTCAAATTTGAAATTTGCACTTTATCCAAATGGACATTTTTTATAAACAAATTTTCTCCCAAGTTAAGAGAGATTCCAGCCTTGATATTTGATATATTTAACGATTCCATTTCTTGTAGATTTGTGAAGTCATTCAGACACATATAAGAGATTTCTTGTTTTTCTTCATTCATAATATTCACATGTTTCAAGGTGAGTTGTTTAAAAGGGATATGGATTGCAGATGAATTTATAATCAAATCGCATGAATCTAAATGTAGATCCTTGACGAATTTAATACAATCCAATGAACAAGACAAACGGGTAGGAGGGTTATTGTAGTTAAAGCAAAGCACCCGCAATTCCCTTATCGTTGGTAAAATGAGTGAAGAAATATCAAAGTTTTTAAATTTTTCTGTAACTTTTCCTTCCACTTTGATTCTTAATAATTGTAACGCTCGCAAATTTGGCAATTGGAGATTTTTAAGGGAAGATTGGTAACAATTGATCAAATTACAACCTTGAAGTTCCAGTTTTACTAATGAAGATGGAAGAACAGAAATGTCAACGCTGTATCCAATAATTTTCATTTTGCTTATTGTCATTTGTGTTTTTTCAATAAAATTCATTTTATACAACTCTAACTTTTTGATTGTATATTGGGCAGTAGCCCAATTTTCAACATTGACTCTCGCCAGGTGAATTTCATTTGCTGAGATGTTTTCCGAGAAATCTACTGTCATATCATTCAATATCAATTTTTCTATTTGCTGCAATTGTACAAATTGAGAGAGCCTCAAAGATGTTTCTACTGCTGTCAGGGTCAATTCTTCCAAAGAAAAACGAAGTTCAAAATCTTTATCAAATGAGCATTGGTCGAGATGTATTCGTTTTCCTTTGTTGTCATCTTTCAATGACAGGGAAATGTATCTTAAATCTTTACAAATCAAAATGTAATGAATAATCGACGACAATGATTCAATCAGACTCTTCAGGAATTCATGGTCCTCAATAAATATTTCTTCGCCAGTTTCATTGCTTTTTACAATAAGAAATACATTGTCCATTTCGAAATTTCGAATTTTTTCGAAATCAAATATTTTGCTAAGAATTTTGTGGGTGTCTTGTTCAATTGTTGTGATAGCCACATTTTTGAGTCTCATAGTTGTAGCAGACAACCGATTGAACATGCCATTATTTGAAAGAACGATTTCACTGTTAGTAATTGTTAGACAACTTATGCCTGAGGGTTTCAAACCATTAAAAAAGTCTACATTATCAAATGTTAATTGTGTCTCAGGAGGAAATTTTAGTTTTTCGTCCACAGAACAGGAAGCAATAAAAACTTGTTTAGCCACCACGTCACTTTTTAGAGAAATATCACTTTTTTCCAATCTCGTATCAAGTGTCAATGAAATATATTTGTTCGATGCATCATAATTGAGGGAAAATTGGCGGAAAGACAATGCGTTCAGATAATTTAAAATGTCGCGTATACACGAAATTGGGAAAATGGCTTGTTTGGACTCCAAAATAATATTTTTGGCTTTTTCCTCATTATTTTGAATAGAATATATCAGAAATAATTGAGCTGAGGTGACTTCCCTTGTCAATACTTGGTTTGTATCATCTATTGTCCCCCATTGGGTGAAATAGTTGAAGTAAAAAAATAGTTTTTCCCGTACGACTTTGGAATGCAAATTCTCCAACACTGCCTTTGCCTCTGAAATTTCTAAATTGTGTTTCAGACAAACGGCATAGTTAAAAATATCGGTTGCAGTTTCCAGCGAATAATAATTGGACAACTTTTTCGAAATTTTCACTGAGTCCTTGATGAGACGAGATAATTCCACAGCTTCTTTAAATCTTCTTTCTTTTAATAATTTATTCAACTCCAGTATGTCAATTAATTCTGTTTTAATTTTCGGAAACTTCTTTTGTAATTTTGTACCCGCGTGACTAAAAGGAATCAATTTGTATTCTAAGAATCCCTTGCAATTCAGAATGTGTCCAACTATTTCTTTTCTTTTTGCTTTCCAATTATGTCGGATGACTTGTTGCAACAAGCGGTGAATTGTCAAAGTGAAAGTTCCATCAGAGAGTACATTCTTTTTGACAAGAGAATAGGATCCAAGTAAATCCGTTGCTTTCTCCAAATCTCCTTCATGTATTATATGTCGTCTTCCATTATTGTTTGTATTTCTGAACGAACATTTTAGTTTTGTAAAGCAAGTTTTTTTAGTATTTGTCACAGCGATGAAAAAGTCGGAGTGCACATTATCCGGTTTGATAAATCCAAATATAGTCAACACAGTCATTGCAACTTGTCCAATATTTTCTTCCTCATTCTGTATAAGATCGAAAGAAAGTTTCATTGTTGTGTCGATGGTTTTTTCATAGTCATCTAATTGGGCGTTAACAACTTCTGAATTATTTTTTATTTTTTCCATGTAATTTTGCAGGTTGGAGATTTTTTGACGGTTGAGAGTAGCAACAGCCATTTGAAGAGCTAATGGAAAGTTTCCGAGTAGATCGCACAGACTTCGTAATTTAGTTTCGTTCACCGTTGATACATATTTTAGATTTGTTTTCATGAATTCCAGACCTTCGTTTTGAGTAAACCCGTGCAAATGAAATTCCGGAATTTCTCCATCTCCAGTTGAATTTCCCCACTTTCGTTTTATGGAAGTTATAATCACGTGGAATCCTGTACATGTTTTTGGCGGCAACACGCTTTGTATTCCGTCCTGACCAAAATAAGATACTGCGTTGTCAAAAATTAAAAGACAAGTTGATTGCTGTAAAATGTTGTAGCTTTTGGTAGCCAACTCTTTGAGGTCCAATTCCTTCCGATTTTTCAATTCAAGATCCCGCGCGAGTTTTTGGAATGACGTACAAAGACTTCCTGCTTCAGCGTCGATCCAGATAATGTGGTCATATTCATTTTCGTACTCCTTTGCAAACCATTTAGCTGCAGTTGATTTTCCGATTCCACCAAGTCCAGATAAAACCATCTGTTTAGTACTAACTGTTTTTCCATTTTCATTCTCCAGTAGAAGACTTCGTAATTTGTCAGTGAGTAACTCATTTCCACATTTTCTTTTATAAAATGAATTAGGAAGGGTTTTTTCATCTGGCCACCATTTCGAGTTATTGTTGAAATTCCATTGTTCCGGTTTCATTTCCCTTGAAGAATTCCTCTCTGGAGTTATTCCCGGTCTCTATAAAAAATTTCATCAAGTATTAATTGTACCAATAATAATCCTTGAGTAATTATAACAATTGATATACAGGTATTCAATATGTGAACATAGACTAATATATCGACCATTAACAATGAATGTGACGTATCCTTGGTGGTCCTGGTCACTACTTCGAAAGTGAGCTATACCACATTTCGAAGTTTGGTATTTTTCATTTAGAATGTATGGAAAATACCAACCGTCCCCATAGCCGTATGTTACACTCGAAATAACAAAAATATGTTAATTAACGCCCTATGTTTATTTATTACATGAGAATATACTTACTATAAGGCTTTGACGGCGATCTGAACTGCAACCTAGCATCACTTGATCAATTTTATTGAAAATGTCAGATTTCATTTGGTCCAGGTGCTTTGGAAGTTCACGTATTATTATAGAATTAGGCAACACCAACTTTTTGATTATATCTTGAGCATATTCCTTAACGTTTGATTCACACATTCTCCAATCCTCTTTTAAAATTCTATCGAGTTTTGGTAATCGAATCTTTCTGAAGCGATTAATCTTTTCATTTTTTTCAAAAGAATATGTAAATCTGAAATCTTTTATTTCCAACTTATTGATGTCAACAAAATTGCTTTTCGCAATCATCAATTCGTACGTTGCATCTCCTTTTGGAATGATCAGACCAGTTTTCTCAAAAAAATTGCGAATATTTTCTCCACTGTCTAATTTTTCACCTCTCAAACTTCCTGTTGTAATTAACTTTTCAAATGTGTCAATAGGAGTGGATTTGCCATTGACGAAGGCATTGTAGAAAGTTTGCCCGTCGAACATTTGCTCTCTGGAATGATGACCTTCTTGCAAATAACTGAACACTCTTGTAAAAACATCGAGAAAAAAGACACGTTCGTTCCAATCGTTTGATACAATATTTTTTAGTTGAGCTTCATAGGCAATGCACACGTAAGATAGTCCTTCTGCAATTGACAGAAGAAAAGCTTTTTCATTGTCACCCGACGAGTGTGTTCTCATCAACATATTTTTTTGCTGTTTCTCGTGTTTACAAGTTTCAAAAATTTTCCACATTTCTTCAACGCCAGACTTGATAATTTTTAACCCAGTTAAATATGCTAGTCCGTCTGCCGCAGGGCTAATTAATTTTCCCCTTAGGCTGGATGGAGGTAAAGCTTTATTGCTTCGGATTTCATCGAATGATTCGTAAATTAATTTAACTCCGACTCCAATAAAATCCGCCAGTCTCTCCCGATGATCGTTAAATCCTTTTTCGTCACTCATGACGTCAAGACATTCAATTTTTCTTGAGATAATATTAACCTATGTATTTTCGTAAAATATTACTCGTGTTTCTGAAAAAAATAGATCGAGATTCAACAGTTATATTGGCAATCAAGTAGACTAGGTTTTCGTATAGCTTATCAATCATTGGAAATATGTTTTTTAATTGGAATAGATACAATATAGCAAAAATAGTAAAATATAGTAAAAACAAGGAATAAGAATTGAGCAGGGTTAGAGACCGTAAACACAATACATGCAATGTTTATAATATTATTTAATATAACTATTCACTCATTTCAATTATTTATGTTCTAAGTAAACAATCATTAAATTAAATAATAAATTTTCCTACCTTTTGTTGAAAAGTAAATTGATACAATTATTTGGTTATGAGGACACTTCACAATGCATTGGCTGTTGATTTCAACAATTCACACTCCAATGATGTGTATTGATTTTTTACCTGTGTCGTATAATTAATAATATTCATTTAGAATTACGTAGCAGAAAACTCTCTTTGAATGAGATATAATAGTGGTAGTGCACTTATTAAATGACTCATCGTCCATCAGCTACAGCCCTGGAGTCCAATATTGCTACGAAATAGGCAAATTCTGCTAGGCAGACAAATAGGTGAATCTACCTA